>JAODAL010039691.1:0-37731 GCA_025379985.1 Phyllomedusa bahiana
TGGGGAAAGAGTTTTGGAAATTTCCTTTTTAAAAAGACGGCAAATCACAGCTATTCTCAAATCCCTAAAATCAAAAAAAAAATTGCGGGATTAAAATTTTAAGTGAAAAGGTCCTCTAAAACAAAGCTTAATGACCAAAATAAAAAAAAAAACACCTATCTGAAATGTAAAAAGATAATAAACTGATTTTTGGCACCTACAATCACATGTGGTGACTAAAAAATAGCTGGATTAAAATTTAATGCAAGGTGGCTCAATCAAACAAAGCGGCCCGCCAAAAGTGAAAAAAAAACGTATCTGAAATTTATACGGATAATAAACGGTTTTTTGGACCTATAAATACCCCTTTTGTGACTACAAAATTGAGGATTAAAATTTTAAAGTGCAAGGTACCTTTTCAAAAAAAGCTTGACTGACCAAAAGTAAAAAAAAACACCTTCTGAAATTTATAGGATAAAAACGGTATTTTTGGCACCTATCAATACCCTTGGGGGACTACAAAATTGCTGGATTCAAATCTAACTGCAAGGGGCTCTAATCAAAAAAGCTGGCCTGCCCAAAGTGAAAAAAAACAGTTCTAAATTATATGGATAATAAAGGAATTTTTGGACCAAACAATACACCTTTGGTGACTAAAAAAAGCGGTTCAAATTTAGTCAAGGTACCTCTAAAACAAAGGCTTGACTGACAAAAGGGTGAAAAAAAAAAACACCTTCTGAAATGTTTTCTGATTTAAAAGTGGATGTTTGCACCTAACAAATGACCTGGAGTTACTAGAAAAGATCTTATCCAACCAAATATAAGTTCAGGCTGCCCAACATATAATATTTCAACAAAAAAAAACTTTTAAAAAAAAACATTGAAATGAAAAGTTAACAATGCTGGGTGCACAAAATCCAGACCTTTTAAAGAACTTGTCTGTGTACCCCCCCCCGCGCCAACCCCCCCCCCCCCCCCCGCTTCCCCCGTGACTTTTACAGGGCTAGATGCTCCTTTAAAAGTCAACAGCCTAACTACCTAAATCTCGCAAATCTCTAACTACCTAAGTTCTAAGGTTCGCAGCTAAGGTATAGCTGTCTCTGGTGACAATAGAACAATTTCGCTATTTCGATGAGCTGTTTTGCTGAGCTGTTTGGATCAGAGGCAGAGCGAACGTCATTTCCTTATGAGAGCTGACACACACTGAGGATCAGAAAGGAAGGGACTGTTCTTTGTAAAACGAGGTCATGTGATTTTTCAGCCATCGCAACTAAACATCACAGTCATGACGTCGCACACACCAAGCATCACCCTGCTCTATTCTCTAAAGCTGATTTGCTTGGCCTCCAAAAATGACAGAAGCGCCAAATATGGCGCCCGATATTAATAGATTATGCGCAGATTTTATACCTAAATTATCGGCATCGTGATCTAAAAAAACGATTCAACTTAATAAAACATTGCCGAATTTCAACTTTGTCGATAAAAATCGCTCAACACTACTTATTATATATTTATTAATGTTTTGATACTCTATTATTTATTGTTCAAATAAGATGTCTTAGAAATACGCCCATTTTGGGGTGATCCAGTCATGTGTTGCATAGGCTTGCTGCAAATGGTTTCTTACCATTTTAAATTGTCCGAGATCGTATGTGTATGCATGCTATGGATAAGGGTTTTTACCCGAAACGTGCCAGCTGGTTTGCCTTGCCACCTGACTAATTTTTCATGTTTCAATGGATCTATAATAAAGACTAATATTTTTTAACCATTTGGCGCTGGATCCTCTGCCTTTGGAAGATAGTCTGCTAGACAGTTTTCATACAGTGGGGAAAAACGAGTACTTATGTCAAGCCGCCAATGTGAAATTTCTCACATTTAAACACATGAGAGCCTTGTAATTGAACATCATAGGGCGACCTCAACTATGAAAGACCAAAATGAGGAAACACAACATCCAGAAAATTCACATTGTCTGAATGTGAATGAGAATTCTTTGCAAATTATGGTGGAAATTAAGTATTTGGTCAATAACACACAAAAAGTTCATCTCAATACATGTTATATATCATTTACTTGGCAATGACACGAGGTCAAAAGTTTCTGTAAGGTCTTCACAAGGTTGGCACACACTGTTGCTGGTATGCTGGCCCATTCCAGGTTTTTTATGGGGTTGAGATCTGGAGACTGGCTAGGTCACTCTGGGAACTTGAAATGATTCTTACGAAGCCACTTCTTCGTTGCCCTGGGATCATTGTCATGCTGAAAGACCCAGCCACGTTTAATCTTCATAATGCACCTGTGATGGAAGGAGGTTTGCACTCAAAATTTATAATATGATACATGGCCCCATATTTCTTTCATGTACACAGATCAGTCATCATGTTCCTTTGCAGAGATAACAGCCCCAAAAGCATGATGTTGCCACACGCATGATTCACAGTAGGTAGGTGTTCTTGGAATGCTACTAGCACTTTCTCTCTACTTCAAAACACAAAGAGAGGTTTGTGTTTTACAAAACAGTTCTGCTTTAGTTTCATCTGCAATATGGCATTTTCCCAGTACTCTTCTGGATCATCAGATTACTCTATGGCAAACTTCAGACTGGCCCGGGGAACATTGTACTGGCTTAAGCAGGGGGACAACGTCTGGCACTGCAGGATATGAACTGAGTCATGGCGGTGTATTGTGGTTAATGATGGTAGCACTTTGTTATGTTGGTCCCAGCTCTCCGCAGGTCATTAACATAGCGTCCCCCGTGTGTGGTTCTGGGATTTTTTGCTCACATGTTCTCTTTGTTCGTTTTGGACCCCACGGGGTGAGATCTTAGCGTGCGAGCCCCACAGATCAAGGAGATTATCAGTGGTCTTCTATATCTTCCATTTTCTTATATTATTGCTCCCAAGTTGATTTCTTCACTCTCCATGCTGCCTTCTGCCTATGCAGATTCCATTCTTCCCAGCCTGCTTACAGGGATACAATTTTGTTTTTGGTGTCCTTTGACAGCTCTTTGGTCTTCACATGTGGAGTTTGGAGTGTGACTGAGGTTGTGGACAGGTGATCTTTTTTATACTGATAAGGTCAACAGGTGTCATTATACAGGGTAATGACTGTGAAGGACAGAGGAGCACTCTTAGGAAGAAAAGTTACAGTGTCTGTGAGAGCCAGACATTTTGCTGTTATTGTAGGTCTCCTAATACATTGTTTTCCACCATAATATGACTAAATAAAGTTTTTCCAAATCAGACAGTGTGACTTTTGGATTTGTTTTTATCATTTTGCTCTTAAACAGTTGAGCGGTCTACCTATTCGATGTCAATTACAGGCCTCTCATCTTTTTAAGGTGGAAAACTTGCACAATTGGTGGCTGACTAAATACTTTTTTCCCCACTGTACATAAAGTCCATTCTGTTTTTGTTGCATTTGTCAACTACATAAAAAACTGAAGCTATTAAAAATCATAAAAATAATTTTAAAAAGTATGCATTTTTGTGTTCCAAAGCATCGTTTTAGGTAAGGTATACACCATGTAAGGGGGAGCTCAAACAACGGGTTAGAAGCAGGTTCTGGATTTGGATTTTGCGTTCAGAATCAACGTCACAAGTGTTTACACGGCACAGGTACGCGTCTCTATATGCCTGCTGTTGAATGTACACACTGGCCAACGCAAACTTTCAAAAACGCTTTAGCCTGGCTCCCATTTACTTTCACTGAAAAAATACGCCGGGAAATCTGAGTGCTTTGGATGTATACCGTATTTTTGCGGGGAGTGCATTAGGGTGCATTGCAGCGCAATGATTCCCAGAAATACGCCCTGCAAATACGCTGTGTGAACAAACCTACTGTACTCTATTTAAAATCAGTGTTGTCATTCAGATGAGGCTGATTTTACACAAGTATTATAAACACAAGTAATGTCCACACCTTCAAAGAATTAAAATTTGCATTCTTTGAAGCGTGTTATGCATCAATTATAATACAGTATGCAAGGCAGAAATCCGCCTCGGGCAGTCTGGTTCGTTTCCTCGTTGAAATGCTGTGCTTGACTGTCCCCTGTAAAGTTACAGGTATCCATGGGGGTATTGGGGAAAAAAGGTACCCCATGTATAATGCGACGTACCTGCAGCAGGCCCATAGACATTAACCCATTTAACGCCGAGACCTTTTTTATTTACATACGTTTTTCCCTCCCCATCTTCCCAGAGCCATATCTTTTTTTCCTTATTCAAAAGAGTTTTATTAAAATTTGAACAGTATTTTGAAAGCAGGTACTTAAAATGAGGTTAAATCATGTATGTCTTCTTCAGAATACATTGAGTGAATAGCACCCAACACACTATTTATCGAGGTTAGGTCTAAAAAAAAAAAATCGATCCAGAAACAATTTAGCAAATATAATCTGCACCAATACAGTAATCTTATACTGCACCCTTAACATGAAGGTGGTTGCCGTATAGCGAGACAACGGATTGGCAGGTTTTAGCCATGTCAGGGCTCAATTCGGCCGTATGCTTACTCAGCCTGGTTGTAAGAAGAACGACAAAATCCCGTTTGCCATGTTCATTATGAATTAGTGAAACAACTTTCATAACATTTAATTATTAAAGGGATTTCCTAAGGGAAATGTGTTTGGTCTCAAGCAGCATTTACTTCAATCAACCACTATCTTCTTCCAGAGGGAAGAGTTCCCATAGATTTCGAGAGGTGTAAAGCTCAATGACTAAAGGACCCGATATTGGTCAGTCTGGCAAAACGCATAGCCAGTCATTTCCCATATAACGGGAGGCGTGTCTCATAGCCAATTTGGAGTGTCATTGCCGCATACTCATCCCATCGCTGTAGTGCGTTGACCTCCTTTTGCCATGCGGAGTGATAGTCGGCTCGAAGTCGAACAACCACAACCAGCGTATAACTATCTTCGCGCGGCTGGATCAATAATGAGAGCAAAGTGAGCCACTGAGAGCAGATGTCGGGAGAGGGAACAGTTGAAAAGAAGTAAGGCGGCTAGCCGGCGTACATTTGGCACTCTAATTCACCAGTACATGGAATGATGAAGGTCCAGCACTTTCAAACAGTAGGGTGGATGCCTGTTGAGGCAGCCCCCACCAAATATGAGACATTGAAGCAACAGCGGATTGGCAACACAAACATGTGTTAGAAGCCCCAGGGTATAGGAATGGAATTAAAAGCCGGAACTCTGTGACCTGTGCGTAATAAATTTTATAATGTACTCCTGGGCTTTGCATGCAGGCAGATGATATTATGTGTTAGAAAGAAAGTCTTATCCCAGCATCTGCTTCTAAAAGTATCTCCAATTCCCTCTCCCAGTCCTTGGAATGGGTTATTTAGCTCTGTACAGTGGGGGGTTGCAGCTAGCATAGACTCTTGAGAGGTGTGGTTCTCCAGCAGATTACCCCCGCAGACTCATTCTCAAAGAAGGCAGAGGGGCTGTGTAGATCCAGTTCGAGGTTTTAAAGGCACCGGACTAGACTGCTTAATTGATATATATTTATACCTGAAAAGGTTGACACTGTGGGGTACCTACGCTAGGTCTTGTAGGATCTAAGGGAATCATCTGCAGTCACTCTCTCAAAAGAGCCAGTGTTGGATCTGCACAGCAGCGAAATGCCAGGGCTGTGGTTATAGGTCTCATTACACCCGGGGTTACCCACAATAGGTGTGTATAGTGGTCCCCGGTCAACGGTCGAGATCTGGGGTCATTTTGGAGGATACCGCTCTAATTACTGCTATAGAGGTGCGGAGTCACAGTGGGTGCTTGTAGGAGTTTTTTAGGCATGTGTAGGGCCGGCGCCAGGGGGGTGTAGGAGGTAGTAGTGCTGCACATGGAGAACAATACATTTGAGATGCAAGTTGGACCCAACAGTTCGAAGAAACATTATGTAGAAAAAAAAAAACGGCAACAGAGTCCAAAAACCCGTGTCATAGGTGCCGCACGGTAATAGGCTTGCAGGTCCGGGAGAGCTAAGCCTCCTCTTGCTTTGAGCCTTATGAGTATGGAGTGCGCAGCCTGGATGTCTTCTGGGCCATACAAAGTTTGAAATCAGCTTACGCAATGCAGCAAAGGGAGGACTTGACATTGAGCAGATAACAGAGAACTAGCTTGGAATAAATACAAAAGTCGAGGGAGGACATTCATCTTTAAACTATGTTCTGCGTCCAATCAACTAAAGTCCACTCCTGTCCCACCGTCAACCAAGTCACTGATTGAGAATGCTGAGCAATTGGGGCCGAAATTTGAGCTCAATAGGTTTTTTCTAGGCATCGGGGATATGGACCTGAGATATTTGGAGGAGTTTAGTGGCCCACGGAAAGGGGAAAGGTTGGAATTCAGTTGTCGAAGTGCGCCTATAACGAGATGTTCAGGCCCTGAGCCACGCTTTTTAGTTCATAATTAATTTGTGATGACTAAAGGACCCAATAACTGTGGTTATACCTAACGTATGGCAGTGACTCAGTGGTTTTGACAGATAGAGCAGCAAGTCATCTGCGGAAAAGCCGAACATTTAACCCTGTTTGTTGGAATGCAGATCCCATGTATAGGACGCGTCTGCCCTTATGGCTTGCATGAGATGCTCATCGTCAGGATAAAGAGTTAGGGAGTCCCCACACACCTGTCAAGGGGCATCCCTGCCTAGGTATCCATTGCCTATCACAAAGGGGGATGGAGAGCATGCCATTAACCCGGATCTGAGCCCTGCGGAGAGTGGATATAAGGTAGGATACGGGTTCATCATCGCCATCGGCCAAGGATGGGTTCCCAGCCCCAGCAGCGCAAGACCCCTCTTAGAAAAGGACAATTCAACGGTCGAAAGCCTCTCGGGCATCTAGGATAAGACTAAGGCATGGAGTTTGGTGGAGTGGACATGTTGGAGAAGGTGAATGTTTTTTAGGGTGTTATCCTCTTGCCTCTCTGCCGGGAATAATCCAACCTGGTCCAGATGGATCAATGTCGTCCAAAAATGGATTTAAGCGCCAGAGCTATCATCTTGGCGATTAGTTTAGCATACTGTGTTTATGAGGGAAATAGGCGGATAACTGGGGACTCATGAAAGGCGGGGTCCCTACCATCTTTTGGGATCACTGTTGATGTGATGCTTGACGAAAAGGCAGGGTCAAAGTGTGATCTCGCGCAGACTTCATTGAGGCCGCAGAGGAGGAGTGGAAGGTATCAGCTACAGGTTGTATAGGAAGATGGGCAGTGTAGCCGTCGGGGCCGGGCGTTTCTCCCAGAGAGAACGGGAAGAGAAGAGAGGAGATTGCCTCATTTAAGTTCCTCTGGGGAAAATCGTTTCCTCCGAGAGGCAGGGAATGATGGGTTAGTGGGGGGGGAAGGGCGGTTTTGGAAAGAAAGTTTTAGTGCAAGCCAAAATAATCTGATTTTCAAAGTACTCGCCAGTGGGAGGTGGTTATAGGACTCGCATATATGCATGGAATTCTTTCAGTATATCTCTGGTGAGGTGTACAAACGACGCATTCGAGCTTTTAATACAGGGATAAATAGGGAGGCTCTTTTATCAGATAGCGCAGGGCATGGGCTATGTATTTACCGGGCTTGTTGCCCCAGGTGTAGAGAGCTTGCACACAGTTGGACGATAGCTTTTTAGGTTGTGTTTTCATTAGTTGTTAAAATTTCGTGGCGGTTGCGTTTAAGGTCTCTAAAGTCTGACTCCATACCGTGGATATGTGGAGTCGATTCGAGAATGGGTCAGGTGCAGCAAGAGAGTTGTAATGTCTGTGCCTTTCTTCTTACAAGTCTGCCCCGTGTTTTATGAGGAATCCACGTTAAAACACATTTAGAGGCGGTAGGGTTCAGGGGAGTGCATGAGGCGAAACGACTCAACCTGACGCATTCTTCAGCTCATTAGGCAGTATGGAGTACGGACCAAAGTGAGGGACTCATTAACTTTCAGGTAGTAGGGTGGCTTCGTATAATTAGGGACGGATAAAGTCACAATGTATGGGGCACATGATCTGAATGGAGAATATTCCCTATGAAAGCCAACCAAAAACCCAACCAAACCCCCCCCAACACGTAACAAGTCCCATCACCGACAATCTACGGGCCGTGTTGGGATATCTGTGGCAATAGAGAATGGGAGGGAGTATATAGTCGAACCGGCTATAGGAACCTGTGTGAGGTGGGAGAACAGAAAGTGTAATCTCGCTCGTCGGGGTGGGTGAAGTCCGCCAGACGTCCACCCACTTGCATGTCGCGGAGTGACTCTTTCTGATCTTATCCGGGAAGTCATTGCATTGTAGAGCGACCAGATGAGGTATCTAATTGCGGATTCAACGGCTAGGATTAAAATCTCCACAAAGGATGAGTTGTCCCTGACCAAAATTGGGGAGGGCATCTAGAGTCTTGGTGAGGAAGGAGAGGATGCCAGCATTGGGAGCATAAAGGTTGGCGACCGTGTAGTTGTGGCCCTGAATTTTACATTTAATAAACAGGTAGCGAGCGTCGTGTCGGAAGTCTATAAGTCCTGGACCGGCAACGATTTATGGAAAAGAAATCGCCTACCCCCTTTGTTTTAGCGTTGCGGGTTGTGCTATGGTACCAGGCAGGGAAATATCTATTACGGAGACCCTGAATGTGGGAACTTAAAAGATGGGTCTCCTGCAAGCAAACAATATGCGATCTTTGCTTGTGAAGATGGTAGAGTATTTGCGAGCGTTTCTTGGGAACATTAAATCCCTGATATTGAGGGGACGTAAACCCATAATGCTAGCCATTGGGAGACCGCAATAGGGGACCCTAATGAAATAAACCCCAAGAAAGATAGGGGATGCTTAGCCTGAGACCGACCTTAGGGGATTAAGTAGGATGAGAAACAGAACAACCATACTGTAACAAAAAGAAAGGCCTACACCTAAATAGGCCAACACCAAATTAATAGCAAGGAATGTAACTGCAAGGCCACAACTTATGTAGCAGCAGGCCAGCGGGTCCAGGGAGGCATGTAAGGGTTCCAGGACCCAGACTTGCGTTACAATTTCGGAAATGGGCAACATTATATCAGTACAAATAAGGAGATGTCACAGGATCAGTTTGCTATTCTTATTTAAGAGCAGAGGTCGGGACGAGGCTGCGTCGCACCCAAGCAAGGATTTGCGCCACAGACCCGTGCCCCCAGCCGCCCTTGCCATCAAGGCCAGCAAAAATGGGCTGTGAGTGAGCCATAGTTATTAAATCAGAAATTTGGCAATTACAGAGGAGGAGGTAAGTGCCACCCTCAGTGGAAAACCAGTCTATGGCGGGTCACCATGGGGAAAAACAGGAGGAAAACAGAGGGAAGAAGAAAAACAAAAAAAAGGGGGAGGGAGAGAGGGCGGTGAGAGAACGAGAAAAGGGGGGGGGAGTGAGGAGGGGAAGAGGGAAGGGAGTGAGGGATGGGGAGAAGGGAGAAGTGGGGGAAGGAGTTAGATTGGAGAGGCGAGGAGAGGGGGGGATATAGAAGGGTAAGGAGGGAGGGGGGGGGGTAGATACCAGAGGAGAAGGGGGGGGGAGGAGAAAGAGAGAATAAAGAAAAAAAAAAAAAAAAAGGGGGGGGTGAGGGCAGGAACAGGTACGCATCAGTTCTTAGTTCAAAAGGCATGTCAGAAAGCTAAGAGCAGACATATCAAGAATTCTTAGATTTAATCTCACAATATTCACAGTGTTCCCAAGGATCAGCGGTGGGGATGTCGCTTAGGCGAGGAGAAACCGGGACTGCATGGCCACTGGCGCCGGCGAACTTTAGAGGTTACGGTGGTATGTCTTTCCGGAACTGCGACGCGCAACAGCTTGCACGTGACCGCCAGGTGCAGAGGTCCGGATTGGGTTCCATTGTCAATGTCTCTCCCAGCCAGGCAGTGTCTTCTCAGGCAGGTCAAGTGCAGCCAGGAAGCAGGGAGGTCCAGAGAGGCATGCGAAGGGACTCAAAGATTTGTCCTCTATAGCAGACCTGGATGGAGAAAGGAGAGCCCCGCAACGATAGGGAATGTCTCTCTCCTGCAAAAAACCCCAAAGAGGATTTATCCGCAGGACCGGAGACGTAGGGTCCTTCTGGAAAGATCTGGGAAGACTCAATGCTTGCCCTTGTGTAGGTGACATTCTGCATAATTCTGGCTTTTCTCATTATTTCTTCTTTTAAGTGTGGTATCGATGGATTCTGCAAATAGATATCCCTGGGCCTTGCAAGGTCTTGGCTTTGTTGACGGCGAGTGCTCTGTGGTGCTCGGTTCAAATCAATATCTGTCTCTTCTGGTCTGCCCAGTATATAGTTAAAATGCCTTGGGGTTGAGAAGCGGAATCAATTTGCCAGCCTTGACGGATTCTGGGATGACCCCGTATTCTGACGTTAATTCCTCCTTGCTGCGATTTTCTAAATCGTCAGACATGGTCATCATCTGGACAAGGCGATCTTGTTGCTCGGCATGGATGTTTGCAGGGCTGAGATGGTGGATTTGTAGATGTTGGGTAGTATCTTCCACTTGTTGAATCCGTTCTGGAGCGAAGTGATATCGGGCTGGACAGGTATCAGATCTTGTGTCCAGGCATGTCGTAAATCCTGAGCCATCTGTTGGATGCCATATCTTTTTTTATTCTTCTACGTACATAGAAGTTGAGGGGCTTTTATTTTTCGGGGACAAGTATTCGTACTTTCTAATGGTGTTATTTCATATTCAAGAAAAAACAATCTTTCCGCTAAACAATATAGGGAACTGGGGTCATTCCAAAGATAATTTCGTAAGCTAACCCAAAAGAGTTCTATCTAAACAAAATAATTACAGAATTGGGATAGCCTAACCAAAGATAAAACATAGCAATTTATGAATATTATTCTAAAACCCTACCAAAACCCCTAGCTTCCCCTATTACTAATACTAAAGGGTTTTATTTTTTTTTCCCTACCTAAAAAAACAGAGCCCTCGTCCTAACAAGGACGACTCCACCGGAACCTCCTATCTATCTCACCCTGTACCAACCCCTACATAGACTAGTAACGAAAATACCCTAATCAAAATATTACAAAAGCTGGGGTATATTTGATATTTACAACAAACCTGGACCTATATTGTCCCAACAATATCACCTGGACTTATATTGTCCCCATAAAGCCAAAGCCAACGCGTTTCCTCCTCACTTCAGAGGATTCATCAGGGCTCACAGCATTGGGATATATAATAATCCCACAAAAGGTCCACCTATTACCTGGACAGTAATAAATAGCAGAGGTACTATGAAAAGGTAACCATCAATACTTAGGGTTAAATAAAGACTATCATATAACATCCACCTCTTGTTTGATTATAATAAACAGTTGGCCACCATTAATACTACTAATTTCCCATCCAGGGCTATTAAGCCCACAATGATACAGAAGGCCAATCCAAATAATGTATACCAACACAAGAGGGGAGAAGATATTACCCGTTTCTCAAGCTGGTGAATAATGCCAAGGCCCCTCTGGTTCCAGGAGCCGGCCTATTCCAGTGGACTCCCTTGATGACAGAGACAAGATACAGACATGTTTACTCACCTTAAATACCCTGTAGGTCTGGTGTAGACGCATGTGCAGTAGCATACTTCCGGACGCCCGAGCTACACCACGCGGACATGTAAACCGGAAGTTCGGCAACAGTCACGTGGGTCAGACCTCGGGCGCAGGCGCAGAACAAAGGTACTTGCGTCTATCAATGCCGGAGGTTTGGCAACAGCCGCGCTCCTGGGCTGGTGGGAGAAGACCATTGTTTTCTCCAAGGAACTAGAAGGTTACCATCAGTATGTGGCCCTTTGGGGTCGCTATATTGATGACATTATCATCATTCGGACCGGTTCTAAAGAGAATTTTGTTTCATTTGTTGATGAGTTAAATATCAATAATGTTGGTCTTAAGTTTACATTAGAAATTAATGCTGACCAAATTTGTTTCCTGGACCTTATGATTAGGAGGGGTCCTGGTGGTAAGATAACAACATCAGCCTTTGGGAAACCCACGGCAGGAAACAGTTTATTGAGATGGGATAGCGCCCATCCATATCCACTTAGACGTGGTATTCCTAAAGGACAATACACCAGGATTAGGCGAAACTGTTCCACTCTCCAGACATATAAAGAAGAGGCAGATTCTTTAACAAGAAGATTTGTACAGAGGGGTTACCCGAAACATATTCTGAAAAGGGCATACCATCAAGCCCTTGACACAGATCGGAACGAACTTTTACAAACTAAATCGAGGGAGAGTGATGGTAGGATGAGGATTATAGGAACTTATGATGTGGCGGCAGATAGGATAAAAGAGATTTTTAAAACATATTGGCCAATTCTCACACAGGATTCAGACATTGCAGAAATAGTGGGCGAGTATCCTAGCATCACCTACAGGAGGGGGAGGAATCTCAGGGACAGTTTGGTGCATAGTCACTTCATACCACCTAAGCCGGCCCGTACATGGTTGGATGTTCCGGTAAAAGAAACATACAGATGTGAGCCCTGATGAATCCTCTGAATTGAGGAGGACACGCGTTGGCTTTGGCTTTATGGGGACAATTTAGTCCAGGTGATATTGTTGGGACAATATAGGTCCAGGTTTGTTGTAAATATCATATATACCCCAGCTTTTGTAATATCTTGATTAGGGTATTTTCGTTACTAGTCTATATAGGGGTTGGTACAGGGTGAGATAGATAGGAGGTTCCGGTGGAGTCGTCCTTGTTAGGACGAGGGCTCAAGTTTTTTAGGTAGGGACTTAGTATTAGTAATAGGGGAAGCTAGGGTTTTTGTAGGGTTTTTTAGAATAATATTAATAAATGCTATGTTTTATCTTTGTTAGGCTATCCCTATTTCTGTAATTATGGTGTTATTCATATTACATAGAATATACTGGGAAACCGCAAAAACTATTCTAAGTGGGGCAAAATGTGAAAAACCTACTTGCGCCATGTTTGCGGGTGTTTTGCTTTTACGGCGTTAAATCTTCAGTAAAAATATGTTATTTGTATTCTACAGGTTGATATGCATCCGGCAATACCAAACGTGTACATTTTGAATCAACAGCTCCATTTTCTACAACCAATAACCTTTTTGTACTAACACCTATGGACTTGAGTGAGGGGGCATTTTTTGCGGCCTGAAGTGTACTTTTTATTGATACCAGTTTGGAATATATGTGACTTATTGATCAAATTTATTCCAATTTTAAGGGGATGTGAAATGACCAAAAAACCACAATTTTGTCGTTTGAAATTTTTTCTTCTTCTACGGTATTTAGTGTATGGGATAGATTATATTCTATTTTAATAGAACAGACTTTTTCAGATGTGGCAATACCAAATATGTGTAACCTTTTTATTTATTTTTTTATTTGCAAAATGGCGGAATGGGAGTGTTTTGAACTTTTAATATTTTTTTATTTTTTTTACACTTTAAAACATTTTTTTTTTACTTTAACTATAAATCCCCCTAGGGCGCTCCTCTACTAGGGGGAGCGCTCATTTTTACCAGGCTTCCAGCTGCCATGTTCACCAATGGGGAGACAGCAATCTCGCTGCTGACCTCCCGATCAGAGTGAGGAATGATGCGATCCCGCTACAAAGCCCCTTACTGGCACTATACACACTCATACGTCATATGTCGGTAAAGGGTTAATAGAACAAATGTAGTTCTGTCAATAAAAGGACGAAAACTTACAACCAACAACATGGTAATTGATGCTGTGGAGTCATAGTTTGCACAACTGGATACCATTTTTTTTCTAAAGGATTTGAATCACTTTTTGATCAATGAATTGAAGGGCTGCTCCTACCTTGCACTTTGATAGCACATCAATATGATATCATAGTCTGATAGGTGCGGATCCCAACTCTAGTAACCACGGTGAACTGCAACTGGGCATCTAAAGGAAATGATTGAGGAATGATGAAGGCCCAGCCTGTCATGGTGATTCATAAAGAATACACTGCAATACAGTCATGTACTGCTATGTATTGTACCAGCAATCACTGAGTCTATTTCCCTAAAGGACAATTTAAATAGCATAAAAAAGTGGAAAACAAAGTAAAAAAAAACAACACACAAAGTAAAGTAAAACACATGCAATGCCCTTTTCCCATTAAAAATGACAATTATCCAAAAAAAGAAAAAGAAAAGTACATATATTTGTTTTCACTGCATGAGTAACGGCCTATGCCATAAATCTATCACATTATCTACAGTGGGGAAAAAAGTGTTTGTTACACTGGCAATTTTGCAAGTTTTCCCACCTATAAAGAATGGAGAGGTACACTTCAACTGTGAAAGACAGGATCTAAAGAAAAAAATCCATAAAATCACATTGTTTGATTTGTAAATAATTGATTTGCATGAAATAAGTATTTGATCACCTACGAACCAGCAAAAATTCTGGCTCTCACAGAAATGTTAGTTTTTCTTCAAGAATACCTCATACTTTACACTCATTACCTGTATTAATTAAACTTGTATGAACTTGTTACCTGTATAAAAGACACCTGTCCACACACTCAATCAATCACACTCCAACCTCTCCACCATGGCCAAGACCAAAGAGCTGTCTAAGGACACCAGGGACAAAATTGTAGACCTGCACAAGGCTGGGATTGGCTACAGGACAATAGTCAAGCAAGTCGGTGAGAAGGCAACAACTATTGGTGCAATTACTATAAAATGAAGAAACACAAAACGACTGTCAATCTTACTCAGTCTGGGGTTCCATGCAAAATCTGACCTCGTGGGGTAAGGATGATTCAGAGCACTATATGAAATGAAAGGTGAGCTCTGGTTGGTTGCTATGGGCAACAAAGAATGTCTTAGACCTAGACAGATTTCATACATGTGACTCTTAGGGCGACATGTATGATTTTTGACATTTAGATGCCAATTTTCATGTGCATTATAATTATGTAGAATGCACCTGATTTATGAACCTGCTCTACTGCGGGTCATAAATCAGGCGCATTCTAGTGCAGAAACGATAATTCTAGCTCAGGTATACCACTTTTAAAGCGGTCTACCTGTTCCAGCAGTAATGCGCCCGGAATTGCCGTACTGAAGCTATAAACCTATAGCTTCATATGGTTCTAGTGCGCCCCGCCTTCCGCACGCCAAAATGCACCTGATATTGGCGTGTGGCAGGTTTAAGACTATTGCGAACGGGGCTGCGCTAAATGTCAGGCTGAAAAGACGCCATACTCCTGGCGCAGACCCGTTCATACATGTCACCCTTAGTATTTCTTGATGGGGTAGATAAAAATTCAGTCAAATTGTCATTAATGATGAGCAGTGATGTCAATGAAATGGCATGTGACTACTGAGGCCACTGATTGGCTCCACATCTCCACCAGAAATAAACAAACATTAGGCCAACCACCAAAGATTTAACACTGGGTCACAAGGTGGGTAATTTTAGGACTTCCAAGGCTGAGACATCAAGAGTGGCCATGTTTTAGCAAGCTCCTGCTCTTCATCTCCTAATCCAGCATAGAAACCTACCATCCTATACACAACTTTGGAGTGTCAAGCACATAGTATTTTTACCACCCGTAGTCCCTGTGCAGCATAGTGAGTTGCACTGATGATCGCGGCCTAGGCCCAGTCATGGCACCTGCACCACGTGACTAACCTAGCTCACCTCACAGAGCCGAAATCCTTGCTGTCCACATCTTGATACAGGAGAAGACAGGCGACACATCCCAAATTGGAGGGATGAAGATGCACACATTCTGTGTGCGGAGAAAGTGGTGAGACTCCAACCACGAAGCCTGGAGGTCTACCACCAGACCATCCACGGCCCAGCGGCCCCTCCAGGAGCGTGTGCCTCAGCGTGAAAGATCACTGACCACCACTGTTGCAGCGTATTATCATAATCATGGTAAAGAGCAGGAGGAGAGTTGGTAAGGAGATCAAAGCCTCCCAGTCCAGGGGTCAAAACACAGGGCCGTCAACCGTTGTATGTAAAAAAAGGTTTAAGCCTGGATATATTCTTCCTGGTTGGCAGGCAGCGTATCACCTCTAGTGGCCGGTAACATCGATGTTCTGAGTGGCCACCCACTGCTGAACTGTAAAGTCTACTTAACTAAAGAAGCAGAAGAGTGAGCAAATCAGGCAATACCGTTTAGAGGCCTACTGAGTATATTTGTCGGTAAGCTTTCGAGAGAACTAACTCTCTTGATCAGACATGATGTTATACTAGTAACTGAACATTCACAGACTTTTTACAGGGATCTTCAAAGGATCTTAAAATATTTAAATATACTAAAATGCAATATAAGTAGAGAAGTTATTTATAACAGATCAATAAATAAACTGGAAACTTGTGAGGTGTAACAGGAGGACCATTACCTCTTGCTTTAATCTGTTTGCTATCAGATGTTGATTTGTGGCCACCACAGTTCATACACAGTGTGACATGAAAGTAGTATGGATATTAAGCCCATATTGGTAAGTTTGACATTTTTGCATTAGCTGAGATTCCCATTCTTTCCTCTCCCTCTGCGTCTTAAATTGTCCCATCAAAACAACAGCCAACAAATCTTCAATAGAGTGGTCTTCTCTGGAGAAATGTGCGACCCCTGAGAGATCAGTTCTGTGGCAGCAACAAATCAACACCTGATAGCAAACAGATAGCAGCAAGAGTTAATGGTCCTCCTGTCACACTTCATACGTTTCCAGATTGTTTCTTTCTTGACCTGTTGTAAATTACTTTTCTGCTTATATTGCATTTTGGTATTTTTAAAGATTCTAAGTTCCTTTGAAGATACCTGTCTTTTGTGTATTAAAAGTCTGTGAATGTTCAGTTTTCTGTATAACATCATGTCTGGTGAAAAGAGCTAGTACTCTTGAAAGCTTATCATCAAATATACTCAGGCTATGTCTACACAATACAGGTTTTCCATCAGATTTCCAGTGGTTTTTAGTATTTAGAAACCTTTGAAAGTCTACCGGAGAACCTTTCACATAGACTGCCTGAAAAACCGCCCAGAAAACAATGCCAAAAACCTCAACAAAAACTAAAAGCCACCCAAAAAAACTTGTCGATAAACCAGCTGCTTTGGACAAAAAACTGACCAAATACTCAGGTTCAAAGTGGTTTTTAGGATTTGGTTTTCGATGAGTTTTTTTTTGTCCTATGCTGTGCGGCCCTAGGCTTAGCCTCTGAAAGGTAACGTCTGATTTCTTCACTTTTATACTGCGTTCTATGGCTAATACGGTGCAAAATTATACTACTAGTAACTAAAGAAGTGGCCTACAGGTGCTATCAAAAACCACACACTGCAGTGCCCTTTCGTTCAATTAGAAACACATACCCTCCGCACAAATCCCAAACCATAGCAAAGGGTTAACGTCTCTATGATTAGATTGTCATTCAAATAGCTGTGCTGTATTGAACTTCCTCCATACAAGATAACTGAGGCCCCATTGGTAGAAAGCAGTGAAAGGTGTGTTTAAATTACCATAACAAGAACGGTTCTGAAAAATCTCCACATCAATCCACAGATGTTCTACCATCTGGAGGTTAACAGAAAATTTCCAATACTACTCAAGTGACTCTTCTAGATTCTAGTTTCTACACCAATCATAATAGGCCTCGCCACCAGAAGGCGGCAGAGAATTGTGTTTTCATTGTTATTCGACTGACTGTTCTAGATAGTTTCTACAAAAGTTCTAAGAGGTCCCAACATTAAATCGTGTTTTCATTATCTTCCAAGAGACTGTTCTGGGTAGTTTCTACACCAGGCAGTTTTCATTGTTTGACAACTTTCTGTTCTAGTTTTTATACCAGTTATTAGAGGTTTCGCCACTGGAGTGCGACAAAGACCTGTGTTTCCTCTTTTTTATAAGTAGATGTTCTGGATAGTTTCTACATTAGTCATTAGAGATCCCGTTATCAGAGGGCAGCAATATTGTGCTTCTACTAATATTCAGTTGACTGCTCTGGACAGTTCTTATACCAGTAACAAGAGGTGTCATCATTAAGGATCTGAAAAATTAGCTGTGTCTCTGCTGTTGCTTAAGTGACTGTCCAGAATAGTCCCTATACCGGCCTGCAGAGATCTAATTGCCAACAGATAACTAAGAAGTGTATTCTTGCTATTACTTGACTGTATGTTCTGAATAGGCTCTATACTAATGATTTGAGGTTGCATTGGTGTGGGACCACAAAAAGCTGTTATACAATCGACACCTGATTGGCTTTGCTAAACGGTTTCTAAGTCAATCACTAGAGGTTCTGGCATAGGAGCAGTAGAAAGGTGTGTCCTTGCGGCCAATCAGGTGTCTAGGTTACACAATCTTTATACCAAATATCAAGTTCCAAGACTGTGAAAAGTGTGGAACCTAGTTCTTTGAAAACCAATGATTGTACTAAATAATATCTACATTTGCTAGAAACCCGAATACCTGTGTCACTGAAAACTGTACAGAGGTACTGGAAAGAGCCAGGTTACCATTAGAAGCAGACCCTCTAATGTGATGTTCCATTTCTGGAGCAGTTGTGGGCTGATATTTTCATGGTAGGAAAGGGCTAGCATCCATGGACCTCCCCATTTTGATAGTGCTTTAGATGGTAACTAGTGTCGATTGAACTGTTCTAGAAAAGTTAAGTTCAAGTAGAACCTCTCTATTTTTTAGGACTCAAACCGAACAGACTATTTTACTGTTCGTTTGAGTAAAGGTCTAGTTCTAGTTCGACACGCCATTTTCAGTTTCGTTTTCAGCGGCTTTCTGCACTTTTGGTGACCATCCAATCTGTACAGAGCACAGAGAAGTGTCAAAAACGTAGTCACTGAGGTGTAGGGCAGTCATTGGCTGCTAAAATCACACCATGTTATATATTTCACTGTATTGCCTTGTGAACGCCATTTTCAGCTCACTCTATGTACTGTACAGAATACTCTTAGTTAGTTGGATAGCATTTTCCTCTCCATAGACAACAATAGTTAGGGAGTTTGGTATTGCTGGCTGCATCTTTCCCACACCCAGGAGCTGCTATTTGGCGACATTTGCAGGCTCGCATAATGCCTAACTCTCATACACATGGATATATATTATACAGAGTGCTTGGATTTGCTAAATCATACTTAGTGTCCAAAAGTTCAGTTTTTGCAGTATTGGAGTTGAAATCATTTTATAACACACCATCTCCAATTCTCCTATACAAAAAAATATATTCTAAATAGTGTTTGGTTTAGTGAAAGTTATTCTGAGTGGAGAAAAGTTCATTTTGGCAGTTTTGGGGGTTCAGTTATTGTTTAAAACACCGTCTTCGGTATGGGAATCACGGTTTTGCAGGAGTATTGGCGGGGTATACACAGTTTTTTTAAATACGAAACTGGGCTTCCCCAATGTGTGCTCACCTGAGAATAGTCTACTTGGAATAGTGGAAGATTTGATTCCAAGTAAGTCAGACCGAACCCTCTACCTGTTATTGCTTTTCTATGCTAGGAAAACCATTCTATTAAATTGGAAACCGCCCAAGGTCCCATCACTAGAATAATGGAAGCAGCTGATTAATGCCGAACTCCCCAGATACAAGATTACATATGCCACCAAGGGCGTCCCCAAACGCTTCCATACGGTTTGGAGTAACTGGACGGCAGCTCAGACTGTGTGATTGACTGTGACTACGGAAAGATGGGCCAGGGGCCGGCAAGTTAATGGTGAATGATTGGTATGGTGTGGATGTGTGGCACAGAGGGAATTATGAGGATGATATCCGGGGAAGGGGCTCACAAACCTGGCGCAATTCTTTTTTTTTCTTTTTCCAATTTTTTTTGCATCATTTTTAACCAACCAAAAACTGTAATATGACTCATAGTTGTCTTTTCAAGTAAAACTTGAATATAGTAAACATTAATTTTGATGATTTTTATAGGGGGAAATGATTTCAGGGCCGAATTTCACCCAATGCTCAGTGTAATGTGTAAACCGTTTTGTTATTTTAAAATTGGAAAATTTTTTAAAAAAAACCTTTTAAAAAAAAAATAAAAAACCCCCTCTCCAAATCTCCTATTGTCAAAAGGACTTTTTGGCCCCCTCAGAAACAGGGCCCCGAACAGCGGGTACCCTTAAACTGCAAAATCCTATACACGCCCCGCTTGCAAGTTCCTCATCTTTTCAGTTTCCATTAAAAAGGGAAGAAGATTTTTTCCTCCAATTTTTTTTCTGTCCCTTTGAGCCCAAAATTTTCTTTACTAAGTTGTTCCATTATCCCTTTTCGTTTTGGAAGAAATTACACTTCTCCTCACCCGTAAAAAATATAAAAAATTTCCCAAACATCTTTCTCCTTTACTTTTAATATGGTTCTAATACGAGTTCTAGTTCGACTCCAACCTCTAACCGAACACCACTACTGTTCTAAGTTCTACTCGAACTACAACATGTTACTGTTCGATCAATCTTTAAAGGGAACCTCTCTTCCCCTTTCCCCTGTTTTGGGAAATGGGTAAAGTAACAGAGGGTTTTGTGTCACCTTAGGGGACAAAAAAAACACTGCTGGCACACCAAGCCTCAGTAAAGAAGGGAGGGGTCTATCAGAATCCTTTATTACTAACACTGGAGAAATAAAAAAGTGATAAAATAACACCCAAATAAAACAAAAAAATAAAAACCACTTTATTTAAATAAACGATTTTATTAAAGAAATTGATCCAATGCTGGTGCAACATACTTGGAGTCCGTTATAGTCCAATGTAGTCCAAAATACAACAGCATAACAGTGTTAATCTCCATTCTCTGCATCCCTTGAAGATCATGGTTGCTGCTAATTTTCTGGGGGTGTAGGGATGGAGTTCAGGTCATACAATATGATTTTGGTGGGTAAAGGCTACAACTGTAGCACAATTTGAAAGGAGTTGTTTTTCTGTCTACCCAACCAGGATATTGTGCCTTTAAGCTGTAGCCCATACCACTGCTTCTGTCCCTACTGTCCCACTGTGATATGTGGCCTAGTGCCAACACAAAATACACTTCCCACCTTACACCCCATAACCTTCCACCTTGACTTATCACCCTAAGGGGAGTTTGAACAGAAGTATGAACAGGAAAAATAGGGAGGTGGTGGAAAAGTGAGCACTCTAAGATATTTGTGGGGCAAATTCTGCAGGGACGAGTCGTGGTAGGGAGAAGTGGTCAGGGCAGTCTGGAACGGATGGAGAAGTAAAAGGAAAGAGAACAACTCATCAGTGCTTCTGTGCTGGATCAGTGCTGTATTCACTGTCATGTGATGGTGCCACCTGATCTGTTGTCTGACCATTCTGTGGTCTCTAAATGGTGGTATTGTAGGCAGTGGCGTAACTACCGGGGTAGCAGACGAAGCAACTGCCACGGGGCCCAGTAGCTTAGGGGGCCCGCGGCCCGGGGCAGCTGCTATCATGTCTGCTACCCCGGTAATGCCGCTCCTGTGCCCGCCGGCAGTGAATATAACAGTTCACTGCAGCGGGTGCAGAGCTGCGGGGCCCGGCGCATGCTACCTTTGAACACCTGGGCCCTGGCCCACGATTAGGGTATCGCTGCTCCCGAATAGCAGAGCTGAGCACCGCCGCTCTCTTCTTCCCTGCCTGGCCCTTGTATCACGTGGGTCGAGAGGCTCAGCGCAGGCGCATCGAGGGAGTGTGGACCGAGGAAGTAAGCTATTTCTTATTTACCTGTCCTGCTATTCCTATATAAATGCGCCCCTAAGCTGCTATATAAAGCCCTAACCTGCCTATAAACCCCCTAAGCCTTGCTAATAGCCCCCCTAGACCCAGTCTGGCCCTGACAGTCACTCATGATATAGCATGTTATGCCTTTTCACACAGTCACTCAGGTGCCTTGGATTATCAACCGATGACCATATTCTTTTTCTTTAATAGGGATCTTAATGGTTTATGACCATGTTACACAGCTCACTTTCTACCATCTTGTTGACAATGTTTCGGGCTATTAAATCAGCCCTTACTCATTTGCTATGATTAGTACCCCTGCATTTGCTCTGAGTAAGGGCTGATTTCATAGCTCGAAATGCGTTAAATACTTTTTTTTTTTATCCTGGTTTGTATCTGTATGGAATCATATGTCTACTAATAAAGCTACAAGGTTTTATAAGGAAAGCTGGATTTTCTTCTACTCATTCCAATGTGCTTTCAGTGGTACAAAATTATCAACTTTCCAGTGAGTTTCCTGCAGATATATCACATCTACTTTTATATGTTTTACATGAAGGAGGCTTTTACTCCTCTTTTCTGAGATATAAGACCTGCTACGTTCCATTATCTAAAATTCAGTCTCGGGGTGAAGGAGGTGGCACTCCGCTTCAACAAGGCTTGTATTACTTATCCTGTATCCCGAACAAAGGATACCGAACAAACGATATTTGACATAAGCTTGTGTTATAATGCTGCTAAGGGGCTATGTGGCGGGACTGCAGAACAGTCCCAATACAAGGCCCCTTCGCGACATGATGACGGTTAGCTGTGAATTCAGTTTAGGATGGAGGTGAGAGTCGGGTTAGAAATTGTTATGATTTTTGCTAGCAGTTTGTAATCCTGGTTAAATGGGTTGTCTCACTGCAGGGATTGCTTTTTATGTTAAAGATCTTGCAAAAAAAAGTCACTTTGAAATATGTGTCTATTTCTAGATATTACTTCTTGTATGGGCTGCATCAGCTCCCCAGGTCGCTATAGCTACAGATCTGTTCAATCTCTTATGATAGGCTGCCAGCGCTGGTTGCTATAGCTACAGACCTGGCTTCTACCGCAGCCTTGTAGAAGCCAGTAAACACGCCCCTGAATTCAAAATGAAACCAAGAAAACAGGAATGAGGTAAGATGAATCAATGCAGTGAGACAACCCCTTTAAGTAAGGATATTGGTCCGTAAGAGGCGAGTAGGGTGGATTCTTTTCTTGGTTTCATGGATTAGTATATCTACAAACCACCACAAAAAAATTCCTACTAAAACTTAACTTTTAATATCATATTACTAAAAAGATACTCACAAATATCCAAAACACAAAATCCCTATATATACCATGTAAATCCAATTACTTTTTGTCACCTAGATTCCACTCAGAAGTAGTTCCCTTAGCGGAGTAACCGCCCCAACAAGGGCGACCCCGCAAAACTAATCCTTATCTCCTGAGTGTTAACTTATGGAGATACACAAATATATCAGCTCTCCTCTATTTCGCATATAAATATCTGTATTATTAATAATTCCTTATATTTTGGGATATTGGTGGATTAGTATATCTACTAATAAAGCTACAAGATTTTACAAGGAACGCTGGATTTTCCTCTACTCATTCTACTGATTGTGTTGTGGTTCACACACTTTTCCCTACATTACTGATTATCTATTTACTACTGAAAACACATTGGCTAGACCCTCCCATGGCAAATTGTAAATCCAAATCTAAAGGTGTAGCAATTTATGTTAGGAAAGGCCTGACCCAGTTCATAGGAGAACAATACACAGATAAAGAAGGGAGCTTCATATATCTAAGGATATCGATCGCAAATAAACTATACGTTGTTTAATCTCTATTCCCCAAACCTCCTGAATGCTGATTTTTATGCAGAGATCACCAATTTTCTTCACCAAAAGAACCACTCAAATCTTGTAGTAATGGGTGATTTTAACTTAGCCTAAACCCTACACTGTACAGGTCACTCACATCCCTTGATGTAGTCACTTCCCACCCTCACTTATTCGCACAATTTTGAAATCTTTGATCATTGGAGAACTATGAATCCCATAGCCAGAATGTGCGCATATAATTCGGTGGTTTATGATTGATTCTCCCAAATTGATGTGGCACTAATTTCTACCTCCCTTTACTCTGATGTCAGACGCAGAGATCTACCCCATTGCCATTTCAGACCTTGCCCCTATACTGCTACTCCTGGGGAGGGGGGGTATTTTTTTTCCCAAGAACAAGGCCTTGGAAATTCCTGGATTATCTTTATGAATCGGCTGATTTTAAAGATTTTCTGTGTATACGTTGACTACAGTTCTTGAAAAACAACTCAGAGCATGAACAAGATTCTTCATTGTTATGGCTTGCAGCCAAGACGATCATGTGTGGTCATGTTATGAGCTACACTGGCATGAAATGTAAGGCCCTTAACCCCTTCCTGACAGAGGTCATAATAATATGGCTCTAAACGTTTTTCCTCCTCGCCTTCTGAAAGCCTATAACTTTTTTATTTTTCCACCTACATATGAGGGCTTTTATTTTGCGGGACGAGATGTACTTTCTAATGGTGTTATTCATATTACTATTGACTATCCTGGGGAACGGCAAAAAAATTCTAAGTGGGGAAATGTGAAAAAAAACATACTTGCGCCCTGTTTGCGGGTGTTTTTTTTTTTTTTATGGAGTTTATTCTTCAGTAACAATGATGTGTTATCCATATTCTACAGGTCGATACGCATCCGAGAGACAGGAAGAGCTCCGCCAGGAACGCGACTCGGTTCGGCCTCGCCGGTTCCCTCGCCTGGCTCCGGTGTTCCAGCAGCCTTTCCCCGCCACTTCCACAGCACTCTGGTGAAGAACCAATGCAAGTCGACCCGTCCAGCTTACAGAACAAGAGCGGTCCCGACGTCGCGCTGAGAACTTGTGCCTGTACTGTGCCAGTTCGGAGCACTTCCTGAGTGACTGTCCACTGCGCCCCCATCTGGGAAAAGCGCGCACCTAGGGTACATGGGAGAGGCGTACCTGGGTGTGAACAGTTCCTCTCCTCGTTTGACTATGCCAGTGCGGGTTGTATCAGGTGCCGGAGCTCAAGTTCAAGTTCCTGCCTTCCTTGATTCTGGGTCAGCTGGGAACTTCATGGATGCTGCTTTAGTGTCGAAACTTCGTCTTCCGGTGGTCCGCCTCGAAAAGCCCTTGGTCATCTCATCCATGAGTGGAGAGATCCTGCGTGACTCCATCCGATTCCGTATGGCGCCAGTGTCCATGCACGTTGGGGCGCTCCACGGAGAGAAGATCGCATTCTATGTGCTGCCCTGCTCCTCTTCAGCAATCCTATTGGGGCTCCCATGGCTGCAGCGCCACGCCCCTATGCTGGATTGGGAAACGGCGAAGTAATGCGTTGGGGGCAAGACTGCCAAACTCGTTGTTTTGTGGCACCTCACCCGGTGCTCCTCGCTTCTCCACCGACGCCCTCTAAACTCCTGCTGGGTCTGCCTCCGGAATATCAAGATTTTTTGGACGTATTTTCTGAAAAGCAGGCGGAGACCTTGCCACCTCATCGTCTCTACGACTGTCCCATAGACCTGTTGCCTGGCACGAGTCCTCCCCAAGGCAGGGTTTATCCGTTGTCAGTTCCTGAGACCGAAGCCATGTCGACCTATATACAAGAGAATCTCAGGAAGGGCTTTATCCGCAAGTCCACGTCCCCTGCTGGTGCTGGATTCTTCTTTGTGGAGAAAAAAGATGTCTCTCTACGTCTCTGCATTGACTATCGCGGCCTGAATAAAAGAACCGTGAAGAATCGTTACCCGTTACCTCTGATCACGGAACTCTTCGACCGGCTTCGCGGGGCCAGGATTTTCTCCAAATTGGATCTACGGGGAGCCTATAATCTCATCCGTATTCGGCAGGGCGACGTGTGGAAGATGGCGTTTAACCACGTGATGGCCATTTTGAGTATCTGGTTATGCCGTTCGGCTTGTGCAACGCCCCGGCAGTCTTTCAAGAATTTGTGAATGAGATCTTTCGTGACCTCCTTTATTCCTGCATTGTAGTATACTTGGACGACATTCTGGTCTTCTCGCCTGACCTAAAGACCCACCGTCTCCATGTGCGCCAGGTCCTTAGACGCCTCAGAGAGAACCACCTATAAGTTGGAGAAGTGCCAATTTCATTGGTCCAGCTTGCCCTTCCTCGGATACATAATCTCTGACAAGGGACTTCAAATGGACCCAGCCAAGCTGTCTGCCGTCCTGCAATGGCCCCGTCCTCTCGGCCTACGAGCCATTCAACGTTTTTTGGGATTCGCCAACTTCTACCGCCAGTTCATCCCGCACTTCTCCACGGTGGTAGCCCCAATTGTGGCTCTTACTAAAAAGTCGGGCAATCCTAAGGTTTGACCACAGGCGGCTGAAGATGCGTTCTCCCAGCTCAAGTCGGCATTTGCATCGGCCCCTATCTTGTCCCGTCCGGACATTGAGAAGCATTTTTTCCTGGAGGTAGATGCCTCTTCCGTGGGAGCTGGGGCGGTGCTCACTCAGCGAGATCCTAAGGGTAAGACCATAACGTGTGGCTTCTTTTCGAAAACTTTCTCTCCAGCGGAGAAGAATCACACGATTGGAGACCATGAGCTGCTGGCTATTAAGTTAGCCTTAGAGGAATGGCGCCATCTTCTGGAGGGGGCTCATCACCCGGTCACTATTTACTCAGACCACAAGAATCTCACGTATCTTTAGACAGCCCAACGCCTCAACCCCCGACAGGTTTGCTGGTCCCTCTTCTTCTCGAGATTTAACTTCGTGATCCATTTCCGTTCCGCTGAAAAGAACATCAAAGCAGATGCCCGGTCCTGTGCCTCGGACGTGTTTGGTGAGGAATCGCCTCCTTGTCACATCATCCCACCAGATCATTTAATTTCCGCGGCCCGAGTGGATCTCCGACAGGTACCCCCTGGCAAGAGTTTCGTGCGACCTGCGCTTCGCAGGAAAATTCTGAAGGGGGCGGGTTCGCGGTAGCTCCCATCGTATCGAAGAGGGACGCTCAAGCCGCTACATTGGTGGCCTGACCCGTAAAAGGGTCAAGGATTTTGTGGCATCGTGTCCTGTCTGCCCCCAAAAACAAGACGCCGCACCTTAGGCCGGGGGTTTTTGTTTTCCCCCCGGGCCATTCTTAACCCCCCCATGGTCCAATGTTCAATGGCTTAAAGACAGTTTTCCGTCATCCGCGGTAATACTGTCTTTTGGGGTTGTGTGGATCGCTTCTCAAAAAAAAGGCCTTCGGCCCTGGTTGGGTTTTTTTTGCTTTTTTTTGTAACCCCCAAGTTTCTTGGGGGCGATCTTTCACTTCCTGGGCCATTTAAAAAGGGAAATTTAGGGCCGCTGGCTGGCTCTCCTAATTTAAAAGGGGCCAGCGTGCCGGTAATTGTGCATCGGCCGCTGCCCCTTTTAATTCCCCACCTTCGGAAGCACGTTGCCGAACCATAGTGCCTGTACCCCAATGAAAAGGAACCCTTTTTGTGTTCCGGTTGCCGTCCCAAAAAAATTGGGGTACGCCCCCGGGGAAAAACCACGCCGCACGCCTCCCGCTTTTTGGCGGGCTCTGGTGAAAAACCCGGGTCCACTTAATTCGCTCCGGTTCCCTTTTCCCCCGCTTTCGTGGCCCCGTGGATCCCCACCTTGGGTTTATTACAATAGTTTATTAAAAGTCACTCTTGGGTTTTCTTGCTAGATTCCCATTTTTTTTAGACATTTGACTATAATGACCTTCACTTATCTCCCCCCCGGCGTATTGTGCGAGCGGGGGAGGGGCGTAATCCATAGTTTTCATGAACGTGGATTACCGTAATTTTGGGACTCTTGGGCCCTAGGGGCGCAGTAGGCCCCAAATAGGGCCGAAATACATCCCATTTTCACCCGTGTGATATACCACCAAAGACTCGCATTCACCCAAAAGGTTTACTTGGGACTACTTTCGACATACTGTTCTATAGCTTATACCACAGTGCCACCAGCTTCCAGCACAAGGATAACAGGCTTATGTGGATAAGAGCAAAAGCGGGTCACAGAGACTGGGGTAGCTAAAAAAGCAGAGGGTGGTTTTTAAGAGGCAAGGCCGGGCAAAGTGGTGTTTATGGAAAGATATGTCCCTAATATGGAGAAGCAACAAATCCAAAAATTCAAATAACCTGCAAAAGCCGGGGGGAAAACACGCCAATCACCCCCAAATCTTCTCACCCGCCGTCCCCGGTTAAAGGGGATTTATCACTTCATCAGTTCGTGTGTTTCATTGTACTTTCAGTTTTTCATCTCCTAAAAAAACCAGGGGTTTTTTCTTCCCCCCCAAATGGGTGTTTTTTAAAATGAAGGGGATGACCATCCCCCCCCCTTCACTTTGTGCGCGCTCCCGATCAGTGTTTTGTTTGAGATCAGTGGGAGGGGATAGCACTCCCTGCTTTCCCCCCCCCCCCCCCCGGGGTTTTTGCTGAGTCCACATATTTGTCGTTCCTCTCCCCCATCAGTCTTATTTTTTAAGACTGTTTTCTTTCATACCACAGGGGGCCCCTTCACTTAAAAGTCTCCTATGAAATCAAGCATGACTTTCTCCTCTAAAGCTTAGGTTTGTTACAGTTGAATCCAGTCTTCTTGAATATCAAGAGCAGCACAAATCTCCCTTTTTTAGGTTTACACCAGCAGCATTAGGCACTGAGCACAATTTCTGTTTCGATTGTAGAGCAGTTCATTTACTTGGGGCTGTGGCTGTGCAGATGTTGCCGCCCCTTATTTTGAGTAGAGAGGCAGGTGCAGCTCCGTGATAGACCGGGCCAGAAGAATGTAAAATTAGTAGACCTAGCCAATGAAATGAAAAGGGAATGGAACCCACCCGCACTGGGGAACATGTTTACAGAAAAAGAAGATAAGGGGGAATGCAAACAGTTTTGCAAATTACATCCCAATTTCAAAATTGCTTGTTTTCCTGTCCCCCATTCTGAACACCATTTAATGTAATGATAAAACCCCTTTAAATCTGCTTCTCCACAGCCTCATGATGACACATATGAGCTGGGGGAGACTCAGGAAGGCCACTTGGTGGACTATAAGAGGCTAGCAGCAGAAGTCGTGCAGATCCTGTCCCCAGATATTCAAGCAACTCTTTCTAACATGGTCTCTTCGACCTTGTCCCAACTTCAAGCAGAGATTAAACAACATGATCACAGACTTGATGAAGTGGAGTCTAGAGTCCAATCTTTAGAAGATGACAATGAGATGCAAAAATCCAAGATGAGAGACATAATTTATGAAAACAAACAACTATGGAGCAGAGCGGAGGACCTGGAGAACAGGTTGAGGCAGAACAATCTGCACCTGGTGGGCCTGCCGGAAGCTATTCCCCAAAAAGATCTGATCAATCTATGTGAAAAAGAACTGCCTTTAGCGCTCCAAATTCAACATACATGTAAAGTTGAACGAGCTCATAGGTTGGATCCGGATCGTAGAGACCAGGCAGTGTTGGACCCTTCATCTCCAAAAGCTTTGAGAGAAAGGCCCAGACAGGTGATCATGAAGTTCTTGGATTCTACCAATAAAACAGCTATTCTTTGAGCCTTCAAGTGTTTCAGAACCCCTTTGATTCTTAGGGGATCCAAGCTTCTAATCTTGGAGGATTTCTCAGTAGAAGTGGTGTGAAAAAGGAAGGCGTTTTCAGGGATCTGCACTGAACTGTTCCATACAAAGTCTTGTTTCACCCTGTGGTTCCCCGCGATTCAGAGGATCTACTACCATACTAATGCATCCACATTCTACTTGAAGCTAGAAATTTCTTACGCCTAAGTCATCAGTTCACCAATGATTCTCCAAGGAGTTCGCCCAGATCATCAACTGCACAGAGGATATCTTCTCCACAAAAAACAACAGCAATAGGAAATGAAGACGGAGTCCATGCATCAGGGACTAGTCCCAAATCACCAACCAGAAGAGTTCTTCCAATGGTCCCGCCACTTGCGCCAGGACAACGGGACCTGTATCCTTCACCAGTGGTGTTCACTGACGTTAAGAAACATTAATGTTGGATATTTCTAATGCTTGTTATGCAAAAAAGGGTTAGATGTGGAGGCAAGAGAAATTTGTTTTCTGTAAGTCAACGGTTGGAAGAGTTCTTCCAACGGTCCCACCACTTGCGCCAGGACAATGGGACCTGTATCCTTCACCAGTGTGTTCACGGACGTTAAGAAACATTAATGTTGGATATTTCTAATGCTCGTTATGCAAAAAAGGGTTAGATGTGGGGGCAAGAGAAATTTGTTTTCTGTAAGTCAACGGTCTTTCATGGATTGCACAGAAGAAAGGACTTACTGTTCACTATGTTGGAAAAAAGAGGAGTCCAGATACATATTACTGTAACACGTTTTTGGTTTCCTTTAGGTTTTTGGGGACAAAGGTTGTAAATAGCGACTATCTCTCTATCCATAGGTGTAAATAATAGATAGTGTAAACAAAGGTGGTACCAGGCCAGAGTACAGGGTCCAATAATTTTGAGATGTTGGGGTTGCCAGTCATCTGATCATTTTTATTGGTACACTTTATGAAAATTATTTCCTGGAATGTTAATAGGTTAAGCTCTCCACAAAAAAGGAGGATGGTTCCCCCAGCATTCATTATTATTATTATTTATTTATTTTAAAGCGCCATTGATTCCAGGGCGCTGCACATTCAAGGGGGTTACATACATAACATAAGTCAAATGAGTACAATGATAAATGATGAATGAAAATTGGCACGACGGGGGGAGAGGAGCCTACCCATGAGGGCTTACAATCTACAAGGAGTGGGAACGAGACAGAAGGTGGGGCAGACATGTTTGTGGAGGATGTAGTGGCAGCAGGGTTATTGTGGGTTGTAGGCAAGCCTGAAGAAATGGGTTTTCAGGTTCTTTTGAAGCTGGTGAAAGTGGAGGAGAGTCCTGATGTGTTCGGCAGTGAGTTCCAGAGTGTGGGTGAAGCACAGGAGAAGTCTTGGAGACGGTGGTGTGAGGAGCTGATAAGGGGAAAGCAGAGGAGAAGGTCCAGTGAGGAGCGGAGGTTACGTGAGGGGAGATATTTGGAGATTAGGGCAGAGATGTATGGAGGGGAGAGGTTAGGGAGAGCCTTTTAGGTCATGGTTAGTAGCTTGAAATTAATTCGCTAGGCAATGGGAAGCCAATGAAGGGATTGGCAGAGGGGAGAGGCAAGGGAGTAGCGAGGAGAGAGCTGGATAAGACGGGCAGCAGAGTTGAGAATGGTCTGGAGGGGAGCAAGCATGGTAGACGGGAGGTCACAGAGAAGGATGTTGCAATAGTCAAGGCGGAAGATGACGAGGGCATGGACCAACACTTTTGTAGTGTCATAGTTGAAAAAGCTTTAGGGGGATGTAGTACTCCTGCAGGAGACCCATTTAAAAAAGGAAGATTTTGTAAGAATGCATAAGATGTGGGTAGGGGAGTTTGTCGGTTTGCCAGCAATTCACAAGCAAGCAGGGGTACTGGTTCTTACAAGTAAACAGTTGCAGTGTACAGGGAGAGCCTCAAAAACCATCATATAGGGTAGGATCGTACAGGTTGCTTTAGATACACCATCGGGAAGGGTAAGCATCTATAACATATACGCACCTAACAAACCGGATAGGGAATTTCTCCAGACTCTAGAAGAGGCCATTCTATAGGACCCAACACAATGATACCGTGGTGAATAAAACGGTAGGGACGGCCATACTCGGGAGCGAGTGGCACCGCGGTCCGCATACTGGGCCGTGGGTGCACTCGCTGCCCAGGAGCCACTACCGCACCGCGCTCCTGCTTCCCTGCGTCCGTCGGCTGCCGGGCGCGCCCGTCTCCGCCTCCTAGGGGGCGCGCTGGCTCTTTAAGATTTAAAGGGCCAGCACGTCGGTGATTGGTGATTGCCGGCCGTTGACTCTATATATTGGCTCCACCTCCAAACATACCTTGCCGAGTCCATAGTGCCTGTACCTATGTGAGGAAGCCGTGTACCAGTCCCGTTTGCGCACGTCCATCAAGCACGAACCTTCGCTGCCTGCCCTGACCTTCTGGCCTGTCCCCGACTACGAGTTTGTCTGCCGATTCTGTACCGCGTCGCACCTCGGCTACCGCCGCAGCCAAGTCACTTCAGGGGTAGCGACCTGGTGGAATCCCGCCGTAGCAAATCCATCCCGCTTTGCGGCGGGCTCTGGTGAAAACCGGGACCCACTTAGACTCCGCTACCTGGTGAAGCCTGTACCATCGCCTTCGGTGGCCCAGTGGATCCACTACTCCCAGTTGTTACAGTTGGACTCGGCCATGGATCCCGCCAAGGTGCCGTTGCCCAGTGTTGCCGACCTCACCACCATTGTGGCCCAGCAGACTCAGCAGCTGTCACAACAAGCTCAGCAGCTGCATCAGCTGTCCGAGATGGCGCAGCAATTCTTCTCCACCCAGCCTCGCCAGCCACCATCCTCTCCGCAAGTTATGTCTCCGGTTGCCGTGGCGTCCGTCGGTCCCAAGCTCCGGTTATCGCTGCCGACAAAATTTGAAGGGGACCCCAAATCATGCAGGATGTTCATCACTCAATGCTCCTTGCACGTGGAACTCATGGTCAACCAGTTTCCTACTGAACGCTCCAAGGTGGCTTTCGTGGTCAGTCTCCTCTCTGGGAAAGCCCTGGCCTGGGCCACTCCACTTTGGGACAGAAGCGACCCTGTGACGTCCGATCTCCAGGCTTTCCTGGCAGAGTTTCGCCAAGTCTTCGAGGAACCGGTGCGTGCCTCCAACGCCGAGACGGCTCTTCTGAATCTGCAACAAGGCGACTCCTCCGTTGGGGGCTATGTGGTGCAGTTCCGTACCTTAGCCTCGGAACTCTCCTGGAACGAGGTGGCCCTGTGCGCCACTTTCAAAAAAGGGGCTCTCCACGCAATTAAAGGATGTACTGACTACGCGGGACTTGCCCTCGTCCCTGGGTGAATTGATCCTTCTGGCCTCCCGCATCGACGTGCGTTTTCGTGAGATGCAAGAGGAACTCCTACAGGAGCGCGAGCCCTTCCATAATCGCCGTCTGGCCCCGGTGTTCCAGAGACCTCCTCTGCCTACTTTGCGCCAGACCGGAGTGCTTTCTTCAAGAATGTCCTCTACGTCCGGAAAACGCCTGCACCTAGGCCACGTGAGAGAGGCGTCCCTGGGTCTGAATAGTTCTTCTCCTCGCTTGACCATGCCTGTACTGGTTGTGACTGGGTCCGGAGTGCAAGTCCAAGTTCCCGCTTTTCTGGATTCAGGGTCCGCCGGGAATTTTATGGATGCAGCCTTGGTGACGAAGCTTCGCCTTCCGCTGACTCGCCTTAAGAAGCCGCTGGCCATTTCTTCCGTAAGCGGAGAACTCCTAAGGGACTCCATCCTATTCTGTACAGAGCCGGTGTTCCTGCATGTCGGGGCGCTACACAAGGAGAAGATCGTGTTTTATGTGCTTCCCCATTCCTCTTCAGCGATCCTGTTGGGGCTGCCATGGCTGCCGTACCATGCCCCTAAGCTGGACTGGAAAACAGGCGAAGTAACGCGTTGGGGACCAGACTGTCACTCCCGTTGTCTGGTAGCACCTCGCCCGGTGCCACTCACTTCTCCATCATCGTCCTCGGAACCTCTGCCAGGCCTACCTGCGGAATATCACGGACTTCGCGGATGTGTTCTCCAACAAACAGGCGGAGAAACTGCCCCCACATCGGCCATTGCTCCGTCCCTGCATTGACTATCGCGGGCTGAACAAGATCACGGTGAAAAACCACTACCCGCTGCCACTTATCATTGAGCTCTTCGATCGGCTTCGCAGGGCCAGGGTTTTCTCCAAGTTGGACTTGTGCGGGGCATATAATCTCATCCGCATACGAGAAGGGGATGAGTGGAAGACAGCGTTTAACACCCTCGACGGACATTTTGAGTACTTGGTGATGCCCTTCGGCCTGTGTAATGCTCCGGCAGTCTCCCAGGGGTTCGTTAACGAGATTTTCCAGGAACTCCTGTACATCTGCGTCATCGTATACCTGGATGACATTTTGGTTTTCTCCCCGGACGTGAAGATCCACCGTCTGCATGTGCGTCAGGTCCTTAGACGGCTGTGGGAGAACCGTCTATATGCCAAGCTGGAGAAGTGCCGATTCCATCAAACCAGTCTGTCCTTCCTCGGCTATATTATCTCGGACAAGGGACTCCAAATGGACCCAGCCAAACTGTCCGCCGTTTTGCAGTGGCCTCGTCCAGTTGGCCTTCGGGCCATACAGCGCTTCTTAGGCTTCGCCAACTACTACCGCCAGTTTATTCCCCACTTCTCCTCGGTGGTAGCTCCTGTTGTGGCTCTTACTAAGAAGGCTGGCAACCCGAAGCAGTGGCCACAAGCGGCTGAAGAAGCATTCTCCCGGCTTAAGACGGCATTCGCCTGGGCTCCTGTCTTATCACGACCCGACACCGAAAACCCCTTTTTCCTGGAGGTTGATGCTTCAGCAGTAGGAGCGGGGGCGGTGCTTACTCAGCGAGATTGCAAGGGCAAAGTCGTCACGTATGGATTTTTCTCCAAGACATTTTCTCCGGCCGAGAAGAACTACACGATTGGGGACTGCGAGCTCTTAGCTATTAAGCTTGCCCTGGAGGAATGGCGTCATCTACTGGAGGGAGCTCGGCATCCGGTCACGATCTACTCGGACCACAAGAACCTCGCGTACCTCAGACGGCTCATCGCCTTAAACCTCGACAAGCCCGCTGGTCTCTCTTCTTCTCCCATTTCAATTTCACCATCCATTTCCACCCCGCTGAAAAGAATATTAAGGCTGATGCTCTGTCCCACGCCTCTGACGTTTTAGGTGAGGAGCCACAGCCGTGTCATATCATTCCTCTGGAACGTCTGATTTCTGCGGCCCCTGTGGATCTCCGTCGGGTACCTCCAGGCAAGAGCTATGTGCGTTCTGCACTTCGGTGGAAAATTTTGAAGTGGGTACACTGCTCTCGGATAGCCGGCCATCCTGGAGTCTGGAAGACGAGCCAGCTTATAGCCCGCTGCTACTGGTGGCCTGAGCTTGTCAAGGATGTCAAAGACTTTGTCGAGCAATGTCCTACCTGTGCTCGTAACAAGATGTCCCATCTCAAGCCTGCGGGGCTACTCCTGCCATTGCCCATTCCGGACTGGCCATGGTCTCACATAGCCATGGATTTATCACGGATCTTCCTCCTTCTGCCGGCAATACGGTCATATGGGTCATCACGGACCGTTTCTCGAAAATGTCACATTTTGTTCCTCTACCTGGGTTGCCCTCTGCTCCTTGCAACTCTGTTTTTTCAACATATTTTTCGTCTGCATGGTCTTCCACGACACATTGTTTCGGATCAGGGAGTACAGTTCGTGTCCCGATTCTGGCGGTCCCTCTGTGCCCAGTTGAAGGTAAATTTGGACTTTTCCTCGGCCTACCATCCTCAGTCTAATGGGCAGGTGAAACGGGTGAACCAGATCCTGGGAAATTACCTACGCCATTTTGTTTCGGCTCGACAGGACGACTGGTTCAGCTTGTTGTCCTGGGCGGAATTTTCATACAACTCCCTGGATTCCGAGTCGACGGGTGCCTCACCCTTTTTCGTGGTGTATGGACAACATCCCTGCCCTCCCCTCCCACTGTCTTCGGCTTCAGATGTTCCCGCTGTGGATATGCTGGTGCGGGATCTAAAGGCCATTTGGAAGGACACGTTGCATTCTCTGCGTCGGGCCTCCGCTCTATTGAAGAATAGGGCATACAAGAATAGAAGACCGTCCCCGTCTTTTGCTCCTGGGGACAAAGTCTGGCTATCTTCTAAATATGTACGTCTGAAAATTCCTAGCTACAAGTTGGGTCCTTGGTACCTTGGTCCATTTGTTGTCCTGAAAAGGATTAATCCTGTGGCCTACAAGCTCCGGCTCGCTCCCACTATGCGCATCTCGAATGTCTTTCATGTCTTTCATGTCTCGCTGCTCAAACCGTTCGTTTTAAATAGGTTTTCTCAAAAGGTGGCGCCCCCTTCCACGGTGGCGGATAATTCAGATGTCTTCGCAGTAAAGGACATTTTGGCCATGAAGACAACCAGAGGGAAGCGTTATTTCCTTATTGACTGGAAGGAGTTTGGGCCAGAAGAAAAATCATGGGAGCCAGAGGACAACATTATGGACCGAGAACTACTTCAGAGATTCCACCAGGCCAGAGGGAGAGGGAGGCCAGAGGGTGGGGGTACTGTCACGGATTGTGCCGCAGCCCGCAGGACGTGCTGCGGCGAGCCCGTGCCCCCACCGGTCCCCGTGCACCGGGAACGAGTGGCGCCGCGGTCCGCATACCGGGCCGTGGGCACACTTGCTCCCCTGAGCGCAGCCACTTACGGCACCGCACTCCTGCTTCCCTGCGTCCGTCGGCTGCCGGGCGCGCACGTCCCTGCCTCCTAGGGCGCGCATGCGCTGGCTCGTTGAGATTTAAAGGGCCAGCGCGCCGGTGATTGGTGATTGCCGGCCGTTGACTCTATATATTGGCTCCACCTCCACCAAACATACCTTGCCGAGTCCATAGTGCCTGTACCTATGCGAGGAAGCCTTCTAGAATTCCGGTTAGCCTTCTCCGTGTACCAGTCCCGTTTGCGCAGGTCCATCGACCACGAACCTTCGCTGCCTGCCCTGACCTTTCTGGCCTGTTTTTCCCCACAAAGAGTTTGTCTGCCGGGTTCTGAACCCGCGTCGCCCAAACCAAAGTCCCACCGCCCAGGCAAGGGCATTCATGGGGAAACGACCTGGGGGAATCCCCCCGGGAAGTCCACCCGCTTTGCGGTTTGGGCCCGGTGAAAACCGGGACCCACTTAGACCCGCTCCCTTTGGGATGGGGCCCCTAAACCCTCGCCGCAGGGCCCCCCAGTGATCCCACTACCCTTTTTCCCCAGACATTACGAAAAATTTGGAAAAAAAATTAGGCCCCCTTTCAAATGCTCCCAAACAAAAAAGCACCCGGGCCCGGGTGGTAAAACCAGGGGAAAATTACAAATTTTTAAAACCAGAAAATGGGAGAAACCCAAAAATTTTGGGCTTTTAAAAGAACAAAGGACAAAAAAAGGAAAACCCGGGGGGTGGCAAAACAATTGGGCCGGTTTTAGGGCGCAATTTTTCGAGGCCCCCCGCATCCCCAACTTTAAACCGGGGGGCCCGCTAAACCTTTAAAAAAAGGGGAAAACCCAAAAAAACCCAAAAAGGGCAAACCCCCCTGCTCCTGGCCTTCACAAAAGGGGGGAAAATTAAAAAACTTTTTTCCCCCCATTTAAGCCGGCGCTTTCCACTCCCCCCCAGCCCGCTTTACAAGATGGCCGCACCGCAAGGCGTCCCCCTCGACCCCCCTGGACGGGAGCCCACTGCCGAGAGGAAAGGCCCAAAACACCGGGCCCCCCGCCCCCATCTTGGGGGGGCGGGCGTCCCACCCCTTTCAAAACCCCTTTCTCCCCCGGCGGAGGAGAAAAAGCTCCGGGGGTCCCCCGCCTGCCTTTCCCCTTGGGGACCCGATTTTTTCCCCGGGGTGGAAGCCTTTTCCCCCGGCCCATTCCCCCCCCCGGGGTGGTGAGTCACTGGGCCCGCCCCGGGGGCCGAGAGCTGCGCCCGGACTGCGCTCCTATCGGAGGGCCAAAGGGGGACCCCTGCTGAAGACGTCCCGGGGCATCTGGGAAACCCCCGGGGCTTTGCCGGGGGAGGGGAAAGGAAGGGGGCCCCGGGGCCCACCCGCCTCCCCCCGCACCCCGTCCCGGGGCGGAAAGCGCGGCTTTTCCCTGCGACCCCCGCCGCGTTGGGGGAGTTTACGTTTCCGGGGTGCGGCCGAGGGCTTGCGCACCCGGGCGCGCTCTTTTCAAAAGCCAGGGGGGACCCCCGCAAAACTCAGCAGCCGGGGGTTTAGGGAAAAGCTCAGCCCCCTCATGGTTTCCCAAATGGGCCCCTCCAGGTACACCAGGGGGGGTCCCACATACTTCCTCACCCCCTGGGGCCCCTCACCTTCCCCTTGACCCTGCGGGGCC
>JAODAL010039692.1:0-37729 GCA_025379985.1 Phyllomedusa bahiana
TTTTCAAAATTTGGCAATAGATATTAGATAATAGAGAAGATAGATTAATAAATAATAGTAGATAATGATAATATATAGATAATAGAAAATAGAAAATAAAAAATAGAGATAATAGTAGAAGATGATAATAGTTAAAGGAGATAGATAGATAGATAATAGATAGATAATAATAGAAGATAGATAAAAATATTAGATTATATTGTGTAATGTTAATAATAATAGATGATAGAAATAAATAATGATAGATAATAAAAATTTAGTTTTTAAAAAGAAAATAATAGAAGATAGATAAAATATAATAGATAGAAAATAGGGAAGATTTATTAATAATAAAATAGATATAGATAATAGAAAATAATAAAATAGATAATAATAGATAGATAATAGATAATAATGAATAAATTTATAGTAGTAATAATAATAATAGATAATAATAATAATATTAATAATAATAAATATGAATAATAGATAAAGAAAATAATAGATAAAATAGATAATAGAAATAGATAATTTTAGATGTAGATGAAATTAATAGGGAAAGATAGTAATAGATAAAATAAAGGGATCCATACTCTTTACCAACCTCGGAATTAGAGGAACATATAAGGGGTTTTTTTCTCCTTTACATTTGATTTGTTTATTTTTAAAAACAAAATGATGGATTTACAAATATAAAACATTTAAAATTAAAAACCCCTTTGGGTACACCCGGGTAATTTCGTATAATTTTTAGCATTAAATTATCATTTTCAGCCCACCCTATGTCCCCCTGGGGGTCTCATGTGGATGCTCCAAAACCCGCAGTAAATAAAATGTAAGGATGTATTTGTGATTCCCCGGGCCCCGCTTCATGGGTTCTGCCACCTCCCGGGAAGGGGGTAGACGTGTAAAAAACCCAAGTCTGCACACCGCCCTGAGCCTCCCCATCCCAAAAAAGCTAAACTTCCTCACATACTACCTGGGGTTGTACCAAAGGCCCCTGGTATTGGGGGTCACCCTGGGTCCAGCCTTCCCCCCCCTTACTATGGTCGAAACTATTGGGCCTGAGAGGCTGGGTCAGGACCAGCTTCTCTTCTGCCCTGACTATGGCCAGTAAAATATGTAAGTAAATCTGGCAGTGATGTGGCAGAGCGAGCGGCACAGGGGGGTTACCGAGGGGCCCGGGGATTATTATTTTTTCAAGCAGAATAGATTGCTCCTTTACTTTCAGCTTGACCATTAAATTTTTTCACAAATAACAGTTTTACAAAAAAGAAACATCCCTCCCTGATTTTTCGTTTTTTATATTGGCATTTATTCTATGCTAATGACTAGGCTTCCTTTTTAAATCGCATTCCCCGCAGTCCCCCCAATGCAATCGAACTAAAACAATACATATTTTAAGGGGGAAAAAAAGGTCCCTCCCGTTCACCCCCTTTTCTCATTTTAAAAAAATTCCTTCCCGATCTATTCGGGAAACGAATAAACCCTGGATCGCGACTTTTCCCAAAAACCGGGACATAACTTTTAAATTTTTACATTAGAAATGTTTCCAAACCCCTTTTCCCAAAACCGGGCACTTTAAATTGTTATATTTTTCATCTAGAAAAATTTTCCAACCCTTCTCCCAAATCCCGGGTACTATATCTTTTATATTTTTAAAATTTAAAAATTTTAAACCCCTTCCCAAATCCGGTCACTATACTTGTTTATTTTCATCTAGAAATGTTCCGACCCTTTCAAAATCCCCTCACTACAACTGTTATATTATACATTTGAAATGTATCCCAACCTTTCCAGAATCCCTGGTCACTAAACTTGTTATATTTTACATCTAAAATTATCCCAACCTTCTCCGATTCCCTGGTCACTATAACTTTTTATTTTTTAACATCTAAAAAAGTATCCGCCCTTCTCCAGAATGTGGTCATTAACTTTTTATATTATTACTCTAAAAATTTACCGACCCTTTCCAAACCCGGCACTTTAAACTTTTTATATTTTTAATCTAAAATGCTCCAGACCTTCTCCCAAAACCTGGGCAATATAACTTTTTTTATTATTAATCTGAAAATGTACCACCTTCTCCAAACCCGGGCACTTAAAATTTTTTTATTATTTCATCTAAAATGTATTTTTCCAAAACCTTTTTCCCGAATCCTGGTCACTATAAAATTGTTCTATTATTACATCTAAAAATTTCCAACCTTTCTCCGAACCCTCATTATAACTTGTTTATTACATCTAAAATGTATCCCAACCCTTTTCCAGAATCCCCGGTCACTTAAAATTAATAACACCTGGGGGGAACATTTTTCAGCGTGATGTTTGATTACTAAAGAGTACAGAAGATGGGAGTAGAATGACAGCACCTGGGGTTAAACACTCATTCAGCAGTCAGTGTGTGTGATTACTAAGGAGAACAGAGGGCAGGAGTAGAATTACAGCACCTTGGGTTGAACACTTGCTCAGCAGTGAGTGTGTATGATTACTAGGCAGGGGATAGACTGACAGTAGCTGCCTGAGAGGAGAGGTAATGTCTGGGCATGTGCGACCAGGACTGAGGTGCTCTCGTCACTGGTCGTATCCACCGGAGACGAGCTGTTCACAGTGGATCACTAAGGGAGCATCTAAAAAAATTGTGCAGATTTTCTAATAATGATAAATGTTGAAAATGTTTATTATTTAATTTGTAAGCTTCCCACATCAATTTTACCTAATGGCAAAAACTTTTTACAATCGGTGCCTGCCTATTACATGACTTAACTCCTTTAGGACACGGAGCTGCACTTCTTCCTGGATTAGACAAGAAAAATTCAAGGTAGAGATCACCTCATCCTTCTGCTCAACAACTGGAAGATCATTATTCTTTGTAAATATGGTTCGGAAAGGATTATTCAGCTGGTTTGCTTTCTCCTCATTGCCCTCTACAACACCTCCCTCACTACTTCTCAAAGGACCAGCATTTTCAGTTTTTTAATTCTTTTTAATTACTCTTCTATAGTTGAAGAAATATTTTGGGGTTAGTTTTACTCTCTTTGGCTTCTGTCTTTCTGTCTCCAACTTTGTTATCTTTATCATTATATTACATATTCTATTTTTTTCCTTATAGTTTTAGTGCCTCTTCACTGCCTTCTGTCTAAGGAGCTGCAACACTTTTTTTTATTATTTTTTGCCTCCTTTCCTCTGTTGATCCACATTGTTTTCCTGTTTCTAATCCCTTTATTCCCATAAGGTCTGTACCTCTCACAGTCGGTGCATAAGATGTTCTTAAAGATCTCCCATTTATTATCTGATCTGTTATTTTTGAAGACCTGGCCCCAGTCAATGTGGTTTATGGTCTCTCGAAGCAAATTGCAATTAGCCTTCCTGAAATTCAGTGTTTTTGTGGCTCCTCGACAAAATACTCTATTGGAGGATAAATGGAAATTTATTATATTGTGGTCACTATATCCCAGGTGCCCCCAACCTGAACCTTTTTTTACTCTGTGAGGTCTGTTGGTCAAGATTAAGTCCAAGTACATGGAGGTCGATGTATTTGGGTTCTTTTTCCTCATGAGGGTTGTTATTTTGAGTTCTGCTGCCTCATGGGAGTTGTGGTTTTTGAGTTGTTCTGCCTCATTGGGGTTGTTTTTTTTAGTTCTTCTGTCTCATGGGGATCATTGTATTTGAGTTCTTCTTCCTCATTGGGTTGTTGTTTTCTAAGTTCATCTTTCTCATGAGGGTCATTATTTGAAGTTCTTCTGCCTCATGGGGTTTGTGGTTTTTGAGTCCTTCTGCCTCATGGCGGTTGTTGTTTTTTGAGTACATCTTCCTCATGGGGGTCATTGTTTGGAATTATTCTGCCTCATGGAGGTTGTGGTTTTTGAGTTTTTTTGCCTCATTGGGGTTGTGGTTTTGAGTTCTTCTTCCTCGTGGGGGTCATTGTTTGAAGTTCTTCTGCCTCATGGGGGTCATGATTTTTGAGTTCTTTTGCCTCATGGGGGTTGTGATTTTCGAGTTCTTTTGCCTCATGGGGGTTGTGATTTTTGAGTTCTTTTGCCTCATGGGGGTTGTGGCTTTTGAGTTCTTCTGCCTCATGGGGATTGCGGTTTTTGAGTTCTTTTGCCTCATGGGGGTTGTGATTTTTGAGTTCTTCTGCCTCATGGGTGTCATTGTTTGGAGTTCTTCTTCCTCATGGGGGTTATTGTTTGGAGTTCATCTTCCTCATGGGGGTCATTGTTTGGAGTTCTTCTGCCTCATGGGGGTCGTGATTTTTTTTATTTCTTCTGCCTCACGAGGGTTATGGTTTTTGCCCCTCCATGATTTAAAGGGTTCTTCCCTAATGCCACCTTGAGATGTAGTAATTGATGAGAACTGCTCTCTGCATGCACATCCAATGTTATCTATTGAAAGTGTAGATGTGGCCCCTGATGCCAGGAAACAGGATACAGAAGTCCATTGGACCCTGGTTCTATTTTTCTATAGATTTTTGAACTGTGCCCAAGTATCCCAAGCTGCTTCTCCATCCAAATACTTACATCAGGAATGGAGATAAAAACTGTGAAGCAGAATAGAAAGTTCACTTTCATCATAGGAAAGTGGGACATGTGGGGTCACCTCCGGGGTCCCATATCTACTGAAAGCGTTACTTGTCCAAGTTGTACTCTGTATTTGGTGCAGATACTAGCTCTGTGCTGATCACAAAGAAAGCAGGCAATACATAATACATAATTACCTCCTACAGGGACCAAAATACCATTGGTGCAGCTCATGCAAGTGCTCAGGAGCCCAAAGGGTAAGGGGCTCATACAGTGTTCCTGCACAGGGACCCAAGTCAACTTAATAGCAGTTCCCTAATATGCAGTTGATGTATGTAAGGTTCTGAGCTATTGAATTTCATGACAGGTTGATTGTTGTGGAAACATAAGGAGGCGCTCTATAATGTGAAATAAGAAAACAGGGCGCCCATATACTGTTCTTGCACAGGGTCCCCCCTGTCTCTTTTTGACTACCCCTGGCCCCCTCCACTCCTTTCTTTTACCCAGATCATAGTGATTGATTTACCTGGACAAAATAACTGAACTCAATCCCTTAATAGAAGATCAAGTCAATAAAACCAAAGAAGGAAAAAAAAAACCTTACCTTCTACTTCAGCTATGGAGGAACAGCAGAGTCTTCTTCAGACCTTATGAAAGTAAAATGAAAAATGTTAGCGAGTGGGAGGGATCGCACTTCTCAGAATGTCCCCAGATGAAGAAGAAGACGCCTGCTGAGGTTCCTGTCACCAAAAGTCCCTGTGATAAAACCTTGCAAATCTTTTGATCTTCTAATTAGACTATTTGTGTCCATGGTCAGTGTTCTGTAAAGCAGTGACGCATAGATTAGCAGAGCTGAGTTTGTCATCTTTACATTAGTAATACTCTGGATTGAGATTGGCCGGGGTCACCTGCAGTCCTATAGAAACCCTCAGATACCACAAAGTAAAATTGACGTGTGACGCTTGCAGATTAAGTTATAAAAATTTTCACTATTCATCATTATTAAAAATTCAGAACCATTTTTAAATTACCTACTGCTTTAGTGTCCCATAGTGTACAGCTCGTCTCCAGGGGATACGACCAGTGACGAAAGATTCTCAGCCCTGGCCGCATATGCTCTGACATCACCTCTATTCTCAGGCAGCTATTGTCAGTCTCTTGCCAGCTTAGTAATCACACATACTCACTGCGAAACGGGTTTTCAACCTCAGGTGCTGTCATTTTAGTCCTGTCCTCTGTACTCCTCAGTAATCACACACACTCACTGCTGAGCGAGTGTTCAACCCCAGGTGCTGTCATTCTACTCCCGTCCTCTGTTCTCCTCAGTAATCACACACACTCACTGCTTAGCGTGTGTTCAACCTCAGGTGCTGTCAATCTACTGCTGTCCTCTGTTCTCCTTAGTAATCACACACACTGACTGCTGAGCGAGTGTTCAACCCCAGGTGCTGTCATTCTACTCCCATCCTCTGTACTCCTTAGTAATCACACACACTCACTGCTGAGCGAGTGTTCAACCCCAGGTGCTGTCATTCTACTCCCGTCCTCTGTACTCCTTAGTAATCACACACACTCACTGCTGAGTGAGTGTTCAATCCCAGGTGCTGTCATTCTATGCCTGCTCTCTGCACTCCTTAGTAATCACACACTGCTGAGCGAGTGTTTAACCCCAGGTGCTGCCATTCTACTCCTGTCCTCTGTACTCCTTACTAATCACACACACTCACTGCTGAGCGAATGTTCAACCCCGGGTGCTGTCATTCTACTCCCGTCCTCTGTGCTCCTTAGTAATCACACACACTCACTGCTGATCGAATGTCCAACACCAGGTGCTGTCATTCTACTCCCGTCCTCTGTACTCCTTAGTAATCACACACACTGCTGAGCGAGTGTTCAACCCCAGGTGCTGTCAATCTACTCTTGTCCCCTCTTATTCTTAGTAATTAGTCAAACAGTGCAAATAAATAAAAATAAAACAAGAAATCTCAATCAGTTATTTGCACTGAGGTGTAAAAAAATTCACTTTTCATTCCTGCAGGGATTAGAACCTAGGATGCCGATTCTAAAAAGTAGAAGTGTTAACTACTCAGCTACATTGTAGCTGTTCACAGCTCTTTACATAAACAGACTTTTGTTTGACTAGAGTGAGCACACTGTGGGGAAAGGCATGGTGATGTCAAGCCTGCTGGGTCAAATGATATGCAGTTCAAACAAATTATACATGCCGCCTTTTGCAGACACTGAAAGCTGAAGCCGGACAAACCAGGACATGAAATGCCTTTGTGGTTAAACACCTTTAAATTGAGACAAATAAAATTAGAAGAGATGGGCAATATTTCCGATGTCTATGTACAGTAGTGGGGGAGGGCTTCTGCTGTGTCCAAGTGCCTTACAGCTAAGTAGAGCTTAGTGAAAAGGGCAGAAGGCTCATCGTCTGGATCACACACCTAAACATTTCTTACATCTTTTGCTTTATTTTCTTGACAGCTGTCTTTATTGTCAATGATAGATGATACAGCAGGAATGAATTACTTTTCTGGAAACAAATTTCTCACACACGTCTTTAGATTTCCTTCGTTTGACCTGTAGAGGTGCTGCTGAAAACTTACTGCCAGATTCTCTGACAGAACACATTACATGATTTCTTTCATTTTGGTTCCTTTGATGGAGTGAAAATGTATATTTTGCAAGCTTGGACTGGACCATAGAGGAGCAGGGAAAACCCGTGGCGGGCCCTTGGGCATGTAAAGCTGGGGTTCCTTTTCAGGAAGGAGGGCAGAAAAAGAGAAGTAAAAAGCTACAGACAGAGTGCAGGAGTCATGTACAGTAGCTGTAGGGTGACCCCCAAGAATTAACTCTACTGATTGGCGGCGAGATTCATTTTTGGTGGCCCCAAAAATAAACTCCATGGGGGGCCCCAAAAATAAAAACCCCATGGGGGCCCAAGAATCATCTTCACTGGGGACCCCAAGAATCAACCCACTGGGGACCTAAAGAATTAGTCCACGGGGTGGCCCCAAGAATCAACTCCATGGGGGCTCCAAAACCCAAACCCCCACTGGGGGGCTCCAATAACAACTCCACTGGGGGCCCCCATGAGTCAACCCATTGGGGGGACCAAAAATCAACTCCACTGTGGCCCCAAGTAAATCTCTTTCAGGGCCCCCAAATAATCAGCCCATGGGGGGCCCCAAGAATCACCTCCACTGGTGGACCCCAATGATCAACTCCACTGGTGGACCCCAATGATCAACTCCACTGATGGGCCAGAAGAATCAACTCCACGGGGGACCAAGAATAAACTCAAAAGGATGGGGTTAGATTTGGGTTACTTTAAACCCGTAGGATTAGGCCCCTTTTCCCCCCGGGCAATTTTGGCCGCGGGTATCACCGCGGCCAAAACCTCGTCGAACCTCGCCGCACCGGTTTGTGGCGGGGGGAGGGGCGGGCGGGGTCTCGCCGAGGGTGGGGCGTGGTTAGGGGCGCAGCTCGCACTGAGGGTTTGCCCCCATGCAAATTAATAGCAGGGGGCAAACCGCGCCGTGAGCCGCGCAGAGCACTCCCTGTCAAGAATTGACGGAGATTTTCCCCAAAACGCGGGGTTTGGCGGGGCTTCCCCCGGGGTGTGAATATTAAGCGGTTTCCCATGGGAAACCATTGAATAAACGGGCCCGGTTTTTGGTGGCGGTTTGGGCAGGGCCCGGGTGAAACCCACGGCCATAAACCTTTGGAAAAACCGTCGGTGAACGGGCCTAGGGTCATGGAAAACATCAGGATTAGGGATAGAGTTAGGGTCATGGTAACAGGATTAGGGATAGGGTTAGGGTCATGGTAACAGGATTAGGGGTAGGGTTGGGGTTATGGCAACAGTTAGGTTTAAGGATAGATTTTGGGGTTTATGTTTACAATAAAAAATTCAGGTTTTGGGAGGGTTTTTTTTAAAGGTTACCAGTAAAGGTTTTGGGGAAAAGATTAGGGTTATATTATGAAAACTTTGTTAAAAATTAAAAAAACAGTGGCACCTTGGGACTAAAGAAATTTTTTAAAAAGGGCCCATGGGGAATTTTGGAAAAAGCAAAATTTGCTAACTAGGATACAGGGAAAAAATTTTATTTTTCTTAGTTTACCCTTTTTGATCAAAATTTGCTTAACCACCCCCCGAACTTCACCCGGGGCCCTCAGTGCAGGGGGTTTCCCCTACCTATTTTACCTCTTTTTGATCCTTTTCGACCAGCACATTAGTTTGAACTAAAAACCCTAAAAAATTTTTTTTCCTTTTTTCCCTATTTTTAGCGAAAACCCTTTTTCCAAAATTCCTATGTCCCTTTTTAATAGTTTCCTTTTATCCATATTGTGCCAGTTTTTTTTTTAAATTTTTGAACATGTAAATGTATTGCTGCCCCCCCCAGTGTGCATTTGTGTTTTTAAAAAAACATTTTTTTTGATGTGAAAAACAAATGCTGTTTTTTGATTTTATGTTTACATAACGTCGGGTTTTTAGGGATGGGTTTGGGGTTTTTTTTTATGGAAACCCAGCCCGGGATTAGGGATAGGTTTAGGGTTATGGTAACAGTCAGGATTAGGGATAGGTTTAGGGTTATGGTAACAGTCAGGATTAGGGATAGGTTTAGGGTTATGGTAACAGTCAGGATTAGGGATAGGTTTAGGGTTATGGTTATGGAAACCAGTCAGGATTTAAAAAAGGGTTTTGGGAGGTGTAGGGTTTAATAGCCCATAAATTAGGGAAAATTTTTAAGGGTTTTTCGTAACAGTAGGGGTTTTGGAAATATTTTAAGGTTTTTTGGGGTTTTTATGGTTTAAAATTTAACTAATAGGATTAGGAATCGGTTTATTGTTATAATTATGATAAAAGTCAGGATTAGATATAAATTCAGGGTTATGGTCAAAGTAAAAAAAATAATTGGGTAGTTTAGTCAATCCGAATAGCGACAGATTTGAGGGACACAAGACAAAATGGACAAAAATTGCACAAAAGTTCTGTTTCATTTTCAAAATCCCATTATCCTTGATATTTGGTCTGCGTCTGCATTTGCAGCCTGATCCTATTTACCTGACTAAACTGCAATGTCAGACACAGTCCATGAACCAGGGGGGCGCTGTTTTTAGAAACCAGATTCCAAAAACCTAATAAATTTTTAAAAAAAAAAATTTTAAAAAATGAGGCAGATTTCTGATACAATTTTATAACTAACCGGGTCCACAACCCTTCCCCAGGCTGAAATTTTAATGTTTCGTAGTAGGGGGGGGAAATTGGATGGAAAGTTTGTTAAGTGGAACTTTGGGGCCCTTTTTTTTCATTCATTTTATTGAAAAAGCACCGATAAAATTCCCCTTTTGCGCCGTACAAAAATTGGGCCTTTTCACATTGTTCCATCTCTTCACTGGGGCTCGAGTCTTTAAATTCCCAGAAAGCCACTTTTGCTAATCAAAAAAGCCACCCCAAACTTCCCTGTGCTAATCAAATAGTCCCCTTTTTTTCATGTGCAAAACAATCAGGTCACATACTTTCACTTGCAAAAACCCCCTTAGTCCCCTAGTTGCCCCTGTTCTAAACCTCTGAGCCCCCTGTAACGTAAACCCTGTTTAAAGATTGAGCGACCATGCGCAAACCCTGCAAAAACCCCAGGGGCCATTGTGCTGCCCCATGCAAACCACTGAGCCACTGTGCTGAATTCTGCTAATCACTGAGCCTCCATGAAGCACTGTGCTAACCACGACCACGAGCCGCCTTTTAAATAACCCTTGAGCCACGAGCTGCTCGGGGGAAAACCCCAAAAGCCCCATTGTTTTTGGCCCATGCAAACCACTGTTCTACTGTGCTGAAATTTTTCTGGAAAAATTGGGGCCCCATGCTTTTTTATATTTTTTCCCCTTTAGCCACCATGCTGCACTGTTTAACCAATTTAGGCCCCCATGCTTTCACTGTGCAAAACCCCTGAGCACCATGCTGCACTGTGCTAACCACTGAGCCATTGTGGTGAATTGTTCTGACCACTGAGCCTCCATGCTGCACTATATTAACCACTGAGCCACAAGCTGCACTGTGCTAGCTACTGATCCACCATGCTGCACTGTACTAACCACAGAGCCATTATGGGTGGCCCAAAGCCAAAACCCCTGAGCCACTGGCAACTTGTTCTGAACCCCTGAGCCCCAAGCTGCCCCTGTGCTTAAATACTATTTAAACCCGGCCCCACCCCCTTTTACTTTTAAACCCCTTAACTCGGGGAAAATTCTTTTGTTTAGAAAATGCAGAACTAGAGGGTCGCCCTTAAATGGGGGAATGTGGGAAAAAGTACCCCTTCTGTATTTTACAAAATACCCCCCCTGTACCCCGACCAAACCCCCAAAAGGGGCCCCGAGTTTTTAAGCGAACAAGAACTTTAAAAATTTTTGGGAAAATGGGGGAAAAAAAGAAGGTTTGGGAAAAAGTTTCGGTTTCCAAAACGGGAAACGTAAACTAGAAAAAAGATAAAAGTGGGGTGAAAGGCTCCCCTGTATTTCTCACGGGCCCCCCTATTCAGGGGGGGGGGGGGGGGGGGGGGGGAAAACCCAAAATGGCTAAACCTAAAAAAAACCTACCCCCAAACTAACCTTTTTTAAAAGCGTTTTGATGAGCATGCCTCGTTTAAAGTTCCCCCCCCCGCTAACCCTTCCCCCCCTTAAAGTCCCCATTTTATTTTACACACATGCCGGGGGATCTTCCCTACTAGATGATAACTCTTTCTGATAGGTGACTTTCTGTGTTTCTAAGATGTATCTATATGTGGCGATGTTATAATCATGTACTACTGAAGCTGTAGAACCACCCACAGCCTGAACAGGAAGTGGAAGCCTGAAGCCGTAGAACCGGCAACAGCCTGACCAGGAAGTGGAGGCCTGAAGCTGTAGAACTGCCCACAGCCTGACCAGGAAGTGGGAGCCTGAAGCTATAGAACTGCCCACAGCCTGAACAGGAAGTGGAGGCCTGAAGCTGTAGAATCACCCACAGCCTGAACAGGAAGTGGCAGCCTAAAGCTAGAAAACTGAACACAGCCTGACCAGGAAGTGGAAGTCTGAATCTGTAGAACCACCCACAGCCTGACCAGGAAGTGTGAGCCTGAAGCTGTAGAACCGCCCACCACCCGAAAAGGAAGGGAGGCCTGAAGCTGAAAAAACACCACAGCCTGAACAGGAAGTGGCAGCCTAAAGCTAGACAACTGCACACAGCCTGAACAGGAAATGGGAGCCTGAAGCTGTAGAATCACCCACAGCCTGAACAGGAAGTGGCAGCCTAAAGCTAGAAAACTGCACACAGCCTGAACAGGAAGTGGGAGCCTGAAGCTGTAGAATCACCCACAGCCTGAACAGGAAGTGGCAGCCTAAAGCTAGAAAACTGCACACAGCCTGAACAGGAAATGGGAGCCTGAAGCTGTAGAATCACCCACAGCCTGAACAGGAAGTGGCAGCCTAAAGCTAGAAAATTGCACACAGCCTGACCAGGAAGTGGGAGCCTGAAGCTGTAGAACTGCCCAAAGCCTGAACAGGATATGGGAGCCTGAAGCTGTAGAATCGCCCACAGCCTGAACAGGAAGTGTGAGGCTGAAGCTGTAGAATCGCACACATCCTTAACAGAGAGTGGGAGTCTGAAGCTCTAGAACCACCAACAGCCTGAACAGGAAGTGGCAGTCTGAAGATGTAGAACCGGCCACAGCCTGAACAGGAAGTAGGAGCCTGAAGCTGTAGAACTGCCCACAGCCTGAACAGAAAGTAGGAGTCTGAAGCTGTAGAACAGTTCACAGCCTGAACAGGGAGTGTGAGTCTGAAGCTGTAAAACTGCCCACAGCCTGACCAAGAAGTGGGAGCCTGAAGCTGTAGAACCGCCCACAGCGTGAACTTAAAACCACTCACAGCCTGACCAGGAAGTGGGAACTGAGAGTTGTAGAAACACCCACAGCCTGAGCAGAAAGTGGAAGCCTGAAGCTATAGACCCGCCCACAGCCTGAACAGTAAGTAGGAGCCTGACGCTGTAGAACCACCCACAGCCTGAACAGGAAGTGAGAACATGAAGCTGACAGTGAAGAGCAGGCTCTGTGAAACAGTGTGCTGAGAATACCTCTTTACTATGTAACCATTCTTTTACTTTTTTTCTTCAGTAACGACTGAAAGTTCATTTAATAATTTATGAAAGACTCTCCTGTTAATTATAGCAGAGATCTCATTTTATTGGTTGAATAGATTACATGTCAGGGTGATCATGAGGATTGCGGTGGGATTCATGGACAGTCGTGTGGTGCGGGGAGGACACCGGCTGCTGCTGCTGGAGACGTCTTCATTCAGGGATCATTCAGTTCCTGGACTAAAAAAGAAATGAAAACCATAAACACTATGAAGACAAATCTCATCGCCCAGAACGCGTCTCCTTACCTAGGACTCCAAGCTTCTGAAAGTAACTATTGGGGTAAGGTCCTGATGGGTACGTACGGCTCATGAATTCCCTAATACCTGGATTTATAGGTTATTTTGTCTTGACTTTCATGGTTCCCAGACAAAATCCCCACTGGGACCAATAATCTGTTTCCTTTCATTCTGGGACACACTTTTCATTTAGTCCTTTCAGCCCAAAAACTGGCGCATGATGTATGAGCAGGTGCACTCCAAAATTAGATGCATTATAAGGCGCCTGCGGCACTTTGTAATGCACCTGAGATCGGGGGGGCGTGTCGCACTACAACTGTACGAAACTACACATATATGACTTTAGTACGGCAAATCCAGGCACATTACTGCTGGAACAGGTAGAGCACTAGGTAGGACCCACCAGTGGTGTTGATTCTTGGGGCCCACCAGTGGAGCTGATTCTTGGGGTCCAATAGTGGAGATGATTCTTGGGGCCCACAAGTGGAGCTGATTCTTGGGGCCCACCAGTGGAGATGATTCTTTGGACCCACCAGTGGAGTTGATTCTTGGGGCCACCAGTTGAGTTGATTATTCGGACACACCAGGGAATTTATTCTTGGGCCCACCAGTGGAAATTGGTTCTTGGGCTCACCAGTTGAGTTGATTCTTGGACCAACCAGTTGAGTTGATTCTTGGGACCCACCAGTGGAGATGATTATTGGGACCCACCAGTGGAGTGTTCTTGGGGCCACCAGAGGAGCTGATTCTTGGGACCCACCAGTTGAGTTGATTCTTGGGACCCACCAGTGGAGATGATTCTTGGGGCCCACCAGTGGAATTGGTTCTTTGGGGCTCACCAGTGGAGTTGATTCTTGGGACCTACCAGTTGAGTTGATTCTTGGGACCCACCAGTGGAGTTGATTCTTGGGACCCACCAGTGGAGTTGATTCTTGGGGTTCACCAGGGGAGGTGATTCTTGGGGCCCACCATTGAAGATGATTCTTGAGTCCCACCAGTGGAGATGATTCTTGGGACCCACCAGTGGAGTTGATTCTTGAGGCCCACCCGTGGAGATGATTCTTGGGGTTCACCCGTTGATTTGCTCCTTGGGGCCACCAGTGGAGTTGGTTCGTGGGCTCCACCAGTGGAGCTGATTCTTGGGGCCACCAGTGGAGCTGATTCTTGGTGCCACCAGTGGAGATGATTCTTGGGGCCCACCAGTGGAGTTAATTCTTGGAGCTCACTAGTGGAGTTGGTCTTGGGTCCCACCAGTGGAGATGATTCTTTGGGCCACCAGTTGAGTTGATTCTTGGGACCCACCAGTGTAGATGATTCTTGGGCCCCACCAGTGGAGTTGATTGTTGGGGCTCACCAGTGGAGATGATTCTTGGGACCAACCAGTGGAGTTGATTCTTGGGCCCCACCAGTGTAGTTGATTCTTGGGGCTCACCAGTGGAGATGATTCTTGGGGCTCACCAATGGAGCTGATTCTTGGGGCCCCCCCCATGGAGTCGATTCTTGAGGCTTACCAATAAAGTTGTCTCTTAGTGTCCACCAATGGAGTTGATTATGTGGCCAATAATTAGAGGACAGTTTGGAATCAAGGTTTCTTCTAATAAGTAGAGAACACCTTTAAAAACTTACTTGAGAAGGGAGGGAAGGACATTCTTCCCGATAGATGCAACGTCCCTCGTAGTAGACCAGGTGCTTGCTTGTACATACGCAGCCTTGTACACACTCCCTTCTACATTTACTGTCAGGGAAGCAATAAGCCTCGCATGGAGCACATTCACGCCACTCAGTGTCTTTAGGACAAGATGAAACTATGATAAGAATAACAGAAAAATAATATTGTTATAATCTGGACTGAGGTCAGGAGGGGAGTGGAAACAATCAGCAATGGGCGTCCATGATTCTACAGTTAGAATAAATAATTTGCATTACTCAAATCTTTCCCTGTTCGGTTCGTTGAAACATGTGAGTTTAGGATGTAACAAACCATAATATTTTAGCAGTGACCCCAACCCTAGACCTACCCCAAACTATAAGTGTAGCCTTAACCCATAGTTGGGGTTAGGGTTTTCTAACCAGCCTGCAGGTCTCTGTTGTCTCCAATTATCTGGCGCTCGCACTCACTTTTGACAACGCTTCTGGTCCATCTTACATTGGACTGGAAGTGATATTGGACATGAAGTGAGTTTAAAGTTCAGGAGTGGAGGAACAATAAATTAAAGGGGTTATCCCACTACAATGATTGGCTTTCAAAATGTAGGGAACGTTAAATCAAGACTTTTTCCAAGTTCCTGTCTCTTGATTTTTCCCTGGTCAGGATATAAAAGTGATATTATCTGCTCTCAGTGCACACAGGTTTCTCTGATTACTGTCCTGCTCTACGTTTGACTCTGCTCTTTGACTTATCTGAGAGCAGGGCGTGACGTCACCACAAGTCGGCACATAGGACTTCTCTAACAAACCTGGGAGATTAATTGCTTTTGAGTATTTACTTTAAGCTCTGAAGCTCTCTGCTCTATAGATAACATCTCCTACTCTCATGTCAGTGCAATTAGAAGAGCATTGAATACTGAGCTGATTTGCTAATCACTGCTATAGAGCCATCCACAGCCTGCCCAGAAAGAGACAGGATGCATGAATCTAAAGCTGCTTTTGGCTCTGTGAGACAATGTCTTGAGACAACCCCTTTAAGCCCTATAGAAAAGTTACATAGAAGTTGTTAAAGTACATATGCCAATCAAGTCCAACCAGGGATGTGGAAAAGATATGAATGACTAGAGGGCTATAGGTAGTTTTAAAATTTTGTTTCCCCCAATTGATACAAAATAAAGAACCCATAAAGCATTCATTCCAAATCACAGTAATACTAAATCAATGTTCTCATAAGAATTTTATACAGCTAACTCCAGTAGATCCCTTCTATGAACTGGTAACCAGGACTGACCTACATGTCCCAAAATGAAGTCACAACACTGCTAAAAATCCTTTTAAAATTTAGGGCAACGTCCGAAAATTGGCGCATTTAATCAGTGTAAAGTGCGCCTGAAAGTACGATCCTTTCAAAAATCTGGTGTCAGTAATACCTTGCATATTAAACTTAAAGGGAACCAGTCCCATAGGTTATGCCCCCCTTGCTGAGGACAGCACAAGCCAGTGTCAGACCTGCTGTTCCCAGCGCTGTGTCCCTTATTCTGTAAGGTGCAGCCGTTTTAGAGCATTTAACCCTCAAATCTTATTCATGAGCAGGTGTTAGCCACGCCCACTAAAGGCTAGCCACGCCCACCTGACAGTTATTCACATGTTTCTACCTATTCAAAGTAATAGGTTTATCAGTTGAAGTCGGCAGGGCTAGCCTCAGGTGGGCGGGGTTTGAAAAAAACTGACTCTTTGAATGAATGTTCTGGCTGAAAACTGTAGATTTGAGCATTAAATACACGAAAACTGCAGCATCTTACAGAATAAGGGGCACAGTGCTGGAAACAGCAGGTCTGACACTGGCTTGTGCTGTCCTCAGCAAGGGGGCATAATCTATGTGACAGGTTCGCTTTAATGCACCTAAAAAGGTGCATTACGCAATCGCGGCGCATAACATATCACTGTTAGGCTATGTGTACACTGCATCGGCCAAAAAACGGCCCAAAAACAGACGTTTTTCTCTGATGCAGGACTGCGGCTTTTGTCATGCTTTGCACAAAAACCGTGGTCGCTTCTCGTTTTCCTGACGTCGGCCATACAATTGTATTGTGTGGGAAGACGGCAATGAAACAAGAAGCGCCGGCGTATTATACAACATGTTACCGTATTTACTCGAGTATAAGTCGAGTTTTTCAGCACAAAAAATGTGCTGAAATATGCGACCTCGGCTTATACTCGTCACTGTCGGCGCTCGGGCGCTGCAATGGCCTGAGTGCCGACAGGGACGCTTCAGTTATATGCGACTCCTCAGGGAGCGCATATAACTGAAGGCCGAGTGAGTGCACAGTGTCCGGGCGCTGCGCTGGCCCGGGCACAGTCCGCGATCTCTTCCCCTGCATGCTACTCCTCAGGGAGGTCATACAGGGGAAGATAACACTGCGGAGCAGAGAGCGAGCGCTCCGTGCTCCGCAGTGGTCTCCGGGCGTCCTGAGATCCCGGCACAGGCAGCGTATGTCATCACGCTGCGTGCGCGGCCTGATGAGGTCACCCGCCTGTGCCGGGAAGACCGAGGACAGCGCGCGGGAGGCGGACAGCGAGGAGGCGGAGCGGCGAGGGAGACGGAGCAGCGGGGAGTCAGGTAAGTGGTTGTTGTTTTATTTTTTTAAACTGCCTACACCTGCCTACAGCCGGCCCTATACCTGCCTACAGCTGCCTATACCTGCCTACAGCCAGCCCTATACCTGCCTACAGCTGCCTATACCTGCCTACAGCCGCCCTATACCTGCCTACAGCTGCCTATAACTGCCTACAGCCGGCCCTATACCTGCCTACAGCTGCCTATACCAGCCTACAGCCGGCCCTATACCTGCCTACAGCTGGCCCTATACCTGCCTACAGCTGGCCCTATACCTGCCTACAGCTGGCCCTATACCTGCCTACAGCTGCCTATACCTGCCTACAGCCTGCCCTATACCTGCCCTACAGCTGCCTATACCTGCCTACAGCTGGCCCTATACCTGCCTACAGCTGGCCCTATACCTGCCTACAGCTGCCTATTCCTGCCTACAGCTGCCTATACCTGCCCTACAGCTGCCTATGCCTGCCCTACAGCTGCCTATACCTGCCCTACAGCTGCCTATACCTGCCTACAGCTGCCTATACCTGCCTACAGCCGGCCCTATACCTGCCCTACAGCTGCCTATACCTGCATACCGCCGGCCATATACCTGCCCTACAGCTGCATATACCTGCCCTACAGCTGCCTATACCTGCCTACAGCTGCCTATACCTGCCTATACCTGCCTACAGCCGGCCCTATACCTGCCTACAGCTGCCTATACCAGCCTACAGCCGGCCCTATACCTGCCTATACCTGCCTACACCTGCCCTATACCTGCCTACAGCTGCCTATACCTGCCTACAGCTGCCTATACCTGCCTACAGCCAGCCCTATACCTGCCTACAGCTGCCTATACCTGCCCTATACCTGCCTACAGCCGGCCCTATACCTGCCTTATACCCATACAAGCCAACTCTCCCGTTTTTGGCGGGGGGGTCCCGCTATTTGGGTCCCCCCGCCCTCCCGGGGAGTTGGCATCCTCCCTGCCGCCTGCAGGCGGCGGGGGTCCTTTAAATTACCGCGGCGCAAGAGTAGCGCTGGTGCGCTACTCTTGCGCCGCGGACCCCTACAGGCGGGTGAAGCGCCCGCTCACCCGCCCGCGGTCTCACTGTGCGGGGAGGAGGAGAGGGATCGCTCCCTCCTCCCTCCTCTCCCTGTATGTACGGCGCCGGTGTGTGCGCCGTACATACAGGTCAACGGCGCAGGGGGAAGTGCCGCGCGGCTGCTCTCACTTCCCCCTGCGCCGCTGAAGAGATCGGGCAGGAGCGGCCACGCTGCAGGAGCCTGGTAAGTAAGTGGATTTTATTATTTGATTTTTATTAGCTTTAGGGGGCTCTACCTGGCTAACAGAGAGGGCAACTACCTGGCAACAGAGGGGCACTACCTGGCAACAGAGGGGCACTACCGGCAACAGAGGGGACATCTACCTGGCAACAAAGGGGCACTACCTGGCAACAGAGGGGCACTACCTGCAACAGAGGGGACATCTACCTGGCAACAGAGGGGGCACTACCTGGCAACAATGGGGTCACTATCTGGCTAACAGATGGGGGCACTACCTGGCAACAGAGGGGGCACTACCTGGCAACAGAGGGGACACTACCTGGCAACAGAGGGGTACTACCTGGCAACAAAAGGGGGCACTACCTGGCTAACAGATGGGGCACTACCTGGCTAACAGATGGGGGCACAACCATGCTAACAGAGGGGGCACTACCTGCAACAGAGGGGGCACTACCTGGCAACAGAGGGGGCATCTACCTGGCAAAACAGATGGGGCACTACCTGGCTAACAGATGGGGGCACTACCTGGCTAACAGATGGGACATCTACCTGGCAATAGAGGGGGCATCTACCTGGCAACAGAGGGGACATCTACCCGGCAAACAATGGGGACATCTACCTGGCAAACAATGGGGACATCTACCTGGCAAACAATGGGGGCACTACCTGGCAAACAGATGGGGGCACCGACCTGGCAAACAGATGGGGGCACCTACCTGGCTAACAATGGGGGCACCTACCTGGCTAACAATGGGGGCACCTACCGGGCTAACAATGGGGGCACCTACCTGGCTAACAATGGGGGGCACCTACCTGGCTAACAAATGGGGGCATCTACCTGGCTACAAATTTGGCTCTACCTGGCTACAGAGGGGCATCTACTTGGCTACAAGGGGGCATCTACCGGCCTGTAAGGGCACTACCTGGCTAATGGGGGCTACTACCTGGCTATAAGGGCATCTACCTGGCTTTCTTCCAAAGCCGTTATGCAGTTAGATGGAGTGGGTGTGGCTTTTTTGAAGGGGCGTGGCATACCAACAAGATGGGCGTGTCCATGCAAATTTTTGCCGCAGCGCGCTACGCGCGCCGCCCACTAAGTTCTCCTGCTTTTTCATTTTCGAAAGTTGGCAACTATGATTATACCTGCCTACAGCCGGCCCTATACCTGCCTACAGCTGCCTATACCTGCCCTATACCTGCCTACAGCTGCCTATACCTGCCAACTGCCGGCCCTAACCTGCCTACAGCTGCCTATACCTGCCTATACCTGCCTACAGCTGCCTATAACTGCCTACAGCCGGCCCTATACCTGCCTACAGCCAGCCCTATACCTGCCTACAGCCAGCCCTATACCTGCCTACAGCCAGCCCTATACCTGCCTACAGCCAGTCCTGTACCTGCCTACAGCTGCCTATACCTGCCTACAGCTGCCTATACCTGCCTTATACCTGCCTACAGCCGGCCCTATACCTGACTACAGCCAGACCTATACCTGACTACAGCCAGCCCTCTACCTGACTGCAGCCACCCTATACCTGCCTTCCTGAGCCCCTATACCTGCCTACAGCTGCCTATACCTGCCCTATACCTGCCTACAGCCGGCCCTATACCTGCCTACAGCCAGCCCTATACCTGCCTACAGCCAGCCCTATACCTGCCTACAGCTGCCTATACCTGCCTACAGCTGCCTGTACCTGCCCTGTACCTGCCTACAGCCAGCCCTATACCTGCCTTCAGCTGCCTATACCTGCCTTAAGCTGCCTATACCTGCCTACAGCCTGCCCTATACCTGCCTACAGCTGCCTATACCTGCCCTATACCTGCCTACAGCCTGCCCTATACCTGCGAATTGGGCCATATACCTGCCTATTACCTGCGTATGGGGCCATATACCTGCCTATAATCTGCTTATGGGGGACATATAACTGCCTATTACATGCCTATGGGGCCATATACGTGCCTTTTGGGACATATACCTGCCTATACCTGCATATAGGGCCATATATCTGCTTATAATTGCCTATGGGGGACATTAAACTGCCTATGTAATTTTATTGGTATCCATTTTTATTTTTAAAATTTACCAGTAGCCGCTGCATTTTTTACCCTAGGCTTATACTCGAGTCAATAAGTTTTCCTGTTTTTTTGGGCAAAAGTAGGTGCCTCGGCTTATACTCGGGTCGGCTTATACTCGAGTATATACGGTATATAATATGCCCGCGCCGAAAGACGGGCAGAGAAAATACGAGCTGTGTAGAGAGCAGCTGGTCTTTCCTATTGCCGTCTATGGGGCCGCACGAATGATCGTATCTTCGGCGCTTTTAAAAAACGAAAAGCGCGGAAGATACGATCGTTTTCCTAACCCTAGTGTATATAATGTGCCTCCGTGGGCGCATTGCGTAACCGAGGCGCATAAAGTATCATTGCTAGTGTGTGTAATGCACCTCAATAGGCGCATTGCGTTATGGAGGCGCACAGCGTATCATTGCTACTCTATTTTATGCGCCTTTTTAGGTGCATTACAATGTGTCGTGCCCGGCGTATGATGCTCCTAGTTTTGGTATATTACAGTTCAATTATATTGAGAATATGGAGTCAAAAGTTTTTGGGGCGAAAAATAGACCAAAACTAAGGCACATTCGTATTGGGACATGTCGCCCTCAGTGTTAAAATTACAGATGTTTTTTTTGCTAAAAACTTAATCAATGCTGACCAAATCCAGGCACTTGGATTTGATCTGAATCAAAAGCACAGCACTATCCACCATAATGTGTTGCCCAAAAGGGACAAATGAGATAATAATATTAATAACAATAAGAATAATAATAACAATAACAACAATAATAACAACAATAATAACAACAATAATAATGATAATAATAATAATAATAATAAACACTGATTACATTTCTTTTATTCTAATAATAATTAAAATTCTCACCAAACGCAGTGGTGTGTGGACAGTTGGATTTGTGGAAACATCTCCCAGCATACATCAGGAGGTTGTCCTTACACACACATCCATTCCTGCATTTATCTTCACATTTTTGCCCAGGAACCGGGCAAAAGTGCATACAGGTGGCGCAGGAGTTTGGCTCCATGTTGTCCGGACATTGTCCATCTAAAAATAAAAAATAAAATGAGCTAAAGTTACCAAAAAAGCTTCAAAGGGGTCGTCTCACTACAGGGATCGCTGCTTTTTATGTTAAAGATCTTGCAAAAACAAATCACTTTGCAATATGTGTCCATTAACAGTGTCCTAACTATTCCTAGATATCCCCTCTTGTATGGGCTGCATCAGCTCCTCAGGTCACTATAGCTACAGACCTGTTCCATCTCTCCTGATAGGCTGCCAGCACTGGTTGCTATAGCTACAGACTTGTTCGATTTTTCCTGTAGGCTGCCAGCACTGGTTGCTATAGCTACAGACCTGTTCAATCCTCTGATAGCGCCAGCACTGGTTCGCTATAGCTACAAACCTGTCAAATCTCTCCTGATAGGCTGCCAGCACTGGTTGCTATAGCTACAGACCTGTTCGATCTCTCCTGATAGGCTGCCAGCACTGGTCGCTATAGCTACAGACCTGTTCAATCTCTCCTGATAGGCTGCCAGCACTGGTCGCTATAGCTACAGACCTGTTCAATCTCTCCTGATAGGCTGCCTGCACTCGTCACTATAGCTACAGACTTGTTTGATTTTTCCTGATAGGCTGCCAGCACTGGTCACTATAGCTACAGACTTGTTCGATTTTTCCTGATAGGCTGCCAGCACTGGTCGCTATAGCTACAGACCTGTTCCATCTCATGATAGGTTGCCAGCACTAGTCGCTATAGCTACAGACCTGTTCAATCTCTCCTGATAGGCTGTCAGTACTAGTCGCTATAGCTACAGACCTGTTCAATCTCTCCTGATAGGCTGCCAGCACTGGTTGCTATAGCTACAGACCAGTTCAATCTCTCCTGATAGGCTGCCAGCGCTGGTCGCTATAGCTACAGACCTGGCTTCTACTGTAGCCTAGTAGAAGCCAGTAAACCTGCCCCTGAATTCAAAATGAAACCAAGAAAACAGGACTGAGGGGAGATGAATCAATGTAGTGAGACAACCCCTTTAACCTTTAGGCTTATTGGGCATCACCCATGGGTGAAACTATAGCTATAGCATTTGCTAAGGATCCCAGAGTTGAAGGGGCCTCATCAGGTGCAAGAACATTGTATCTTTTCATAGGGAATAAGGGGTTTTCTGCTATCTAGCACTACTATGAGGCTTCTCTGTTATACGGCAGTATGATATATTTTGCTTCTTTTATTTCTGTTGCCATTCTTCATCATTAGGTGCTGGGGCCCCATCCCATGTTTTTCATGCAGCCCTATGAGCCCTAGTTATGCCCCTGCTGCCCCCTATCATGCAGATACAATGACATTTCTTACCATCCTGGATGTAAGGACACTGATTGAGCGGGAAGCAGGCGCCGTTATGGAGGAAATAGTCCAGTACTTTACACCTGCAGCCGATCTGGCATTGAGTCGTACAGTTCCTTCCCTTAACAGGACATTCTGTCCAGCAGCCGGCACAATTACTTGCTCTGGTTTCGGGGGGGCAGTGAAAGGTAAGATCTGTGTCTGAGGACAAAAAAGCGGCAGCTATCAAAGAGATTCTCAAGCTTATAACAAACCTTGTCCTGTGCCAAAGAAGGTCAATTACAAGATGAAGGGAGAGAAGAAAGGAAACAATGGAAGTGTAAACAATGGAACAGGTGTAGAGGATACAATGTAACAAAGTGTCACAAGATAATCTACATGAATATATGGAATCGGACCAAGGGTAAGTTCACAAGGCGTGTTCAAAACAATTTTAACCCCTTAAGCCGAACGCCTGAAAAGTAGTTAATGACCAGAACATTTTTTTAGTTTTTGCCTCCTTGCGTTTCAACAGCTGTAACTTTTTTATTTTTTCAACGCCGCAGTTGTATGAGGCCTCGTTTTATTCGAGACAAGTTGTACTTTATGGGGGACTAGTTTAAGTTCACTTATAAATAATTGCAGTATTTTTCTTTTTTTTTTTACACCATTCACATTTCACACTTAATAACTGGTTAGATTAATTCTACAGGTTATTATGGTCGTGTGGATACATAATATGTGTAGGTTTTTTTGTGCGTGTAATTTATGCACAATTATTTTTTATTAATTTTTTTTTTTTTTTCATTTTTTTTTTTTACACTTTTTATGGGTTTTTTTTGTACTTTTTTTTTTTTTACTCCCATGAAGGGAGAACTGTTTAACATTTTTTTTAATTTTTTTTTTTTACACTTAGTAATGTATTAGCATATTCATATATGCTAATACATTCTAATCTGTGTCAGTCTGACACAGGCAGTGATTGGGACAGCACACAGGCTGGCCTGGTCACTGGCTTAGTTTACAGACAGCTCTGGGGCTACTGTAGGTCCCCAGGACTGACTGTGCAGCCGTTCCCCGAGCTCTGTCGGGTCACTGGGTGTTCCGATCACCCGACAGAGCAGGGGACACCCTTTGATTGCGCTGCGGTAATGCAGCGCCGCAATCAAAGGATTAAAGCATCGGGTTGCGGAGGTTTCCTCCGCTACCCGGTGCTTGCAGGGGATGCTCTGGGATCAGGGCTGTGTAGTACAGGCCCGATCCCAGCAGAATTGCGGCGCCGGGCGGCGCAAAACCCGAAGTCTGCAGCAACGTCTAAAGTCGGCGGGCGGTCGTTAAGGGGTTAAACGGGTGTTTTGATCCGTGTTTCAGATCTTAAACGGACCCAAACAAGCATCTAACAATGTGCAGTGTGATTTACATTGCTTACAATGTAAAACATACTTCAGCGTTCGGATGCGTCTTTCAGATCCATTCTAGGAATTGTCCTGTCATCCAACACGGATCCAAACATGCACCTGCGTGTTGGATGCATTTTATGCAATGCTTTTGAATGCATTTTTATGATCGAAAATGTATCCAAAAACGTATTGAACACGCGGCTTATCCACGGCGTAATTGCGGGGACAGATTTCGCCCGCAATTACGCCATGTGTCGTGTAGCGGGGGAGGGGCGGCAGCTCGCCGGCCCCATAGTCTTTCATTATCCGCGGCGCGTATCCCGCCAGGATAATGTGCATGTCACTTTCTTCCCGCTCGCGAAACACAGCGAGCGGGGAGAGGAGACGGAATCCATAGATCTCTATGAGAACTGTGGATTACCTTAATGACTGGGACGGATTTCATCCGTATTGAGCGCAGTACGGCGCGCAATACGGACTGAAATCTGTCCCAAAATCAGCTGTGTGAACATTGCCCAAGGGTATACAGCTTTTATGGACTGTTTTTGACACAAAAAAGGGTCGGTTTTTCGGAGGTTCTGGTTTTTTGAATGGTTTTTGTCATTGATTTTGTTTAGGTTTCCCCAGTGGTTTTTGGACTGTTTTTCAAGCGGAAAAATGTACTGAGTGCAAAAGTATTCCCTTTGTTTTGCAAAAACCTAAAACTGCCCCAAAAACCGCTCACTCACTTTCTGAGCAGTTTACATGGACTCCAATGTTAATTTTCCATTTGGAAACCGGGCAGAAGAATGAATATGTTCTATGTTTTTCGGACCGCCGGTGGCGTGAAAAACAGCCCGGCGGAAAATCCGTTCAATGGGGACTGCTCCATGGATTTTCTATTGAAGTCTATGGGGGAGCGTTGCTTGCAGGTTTTCAGACAGTTTCTAAAACCGCAAACCGTCCAAAACCCCTTGTGGTGGGGACAAGCCCTAAGGCTGCTTTCACACAGCGCAGTTTTGGTGCAGTTTTAACTCCAAATTAAACTGCCTTTATTCCCAGCAGCTTCTTTCAGTCGTCTAAATTGTTCGGAAAGGTTATTTCAAGTAAGTAATCAATGACTGTGTGTGACGTCTTGTGGATACAAACTCACTGATTGATTCCTCACTTTACAAACAGTTCAGATAACTGAAAGAAGCTGCTGGTAATGAAAGCAGTTTAATTGGAGCGCAGATAAAACTGCACCAAATCTGCGCTGTGTGAAAGTCTCTGGCCCCAGGGCCGACACAGTAATGTCAATGAAAATCTGCAGCTCCTGGATGATTGTGAGAATGGAAGTCTATGGCTCAGATGTGAAGCGGGGGCTCAATAAATAGTGTTTGCTTATTTATTGCATTAAATAGAAATAATTGGTAGTCAGAATGATTTAATTAATTTTTTTAATACATTATTCGGAGTCTTACCTGCATGAGATGTGGCATAAACACTTGTGAGACCTGTAACAATACATTTTTTTATATGAAGAGATAGATAGATAAACAGACAGAAAGACAGACAGACAGACAGATAGATAGATAGATAGATAGATAGATAGATAGATATGAGATAGATAGATAGATATGAGATAGATAGATAGATAGATAGATAGATAGATAGATAGATAGATAGATAGATAGATAGATAGATAGATAGATAGATAGATATACAGCCAGACAGATAGACAGACAGACATAAAGACAGACAGACAGATAGATAGATAGATAGATAGATAGATAGATAGTAGCTAGATACGCGCTAGACAGATAGATAGATAGATAGATAGATAGATAGATAGATAGGAGATAGATAGATAGATAGATATGGGATAGATAGACTAGTAATGTAATGAAAATTTAGCTGGATGATTAGTAGAAGGAGTCTATGGCCCGATGTGAAGCGGGGGCTCAAAATATTGCTATTAGATTAAATAGAAAATGTAGACAGAAGATTAATAATAATACATTTTTGGGGCTTACGCAGAGATGTGCAAAGACATGATAGATGATAAATACATTAGTATGAAGGGTAGATAGATAGATAAAATAGACAGATAGATAGAGAAGAAGAAGAAGATATGAAAATAGATAGATAGATAGATAGATAGATATGAGATAGATAAAAGATAGATAGATAGACAGCATAAGATAGACAGACAGAAAAAAGATAACAAGACAATAGACAGATATGAGAATGCTGAAAGGTTGGATGGATAGATAGATAGATAGATAGATAGATAGATAGATATGAGATAGATAGATAGATATGAGATAGATAGATAGATAGATAGATAGATAGACTAGACATAAGATAGACAGACAGAAAAAGATAAAAAGACAAATAGACAGATATGAGAATGCTGAAAGGTTGGATAGATAGATAAATAGATAGACAGATAGATGTTACATAGATAAATATCGTTCTATCAATCTAGATATTTGCAAGAGAAAAATATAGGTGATAGGTAGATAAATAGATAGATTTATAGATAGTACATATCTTTCTACATATAATTTATATTTTTCTCTATCTAATATCTAGCTAGAGAGATACATATAGATAGATATGAGATAGATAGATAGATAGATAGATAGGTATGAGATAGATGGATGAATGGATACATAGATGTTACATAGATCAATAGCTATCTATCTAGATATGGATAGGTAGAAAGATTTATCTGATTAGTTATTTTTCTGTATAATATCTATGCATCTATCTATCTATCTATCTATCTATCAATTTTTCTACTTTTCTATCTATCTGCCCTTCCCTCCTTGTATCTCATATCAAATTATTTTTGTATCTATTATCTATTTTTTACACAGCTAATATCTTAATAGAAAGATAGATATGAGATAGATAGATAGATAGATAGATAGATAGATATGAGATAGATAGATAGATAGATAGATAGATATGAGATAGATAGGTAGATAGCTAGATAGATAGATAGATAGATAGATAGACAGACAGATAGATAGATATGAGATAGATATGGGAAAGATAGATAGATAGATAGGAGATAGATAGATATGGGAAAGATAGATAGATAGATAAATATGAGATAGATAGATAGATAGATAGATAGATAGATATGAGATAGATAGAAAGATATGAGATAGATATGAGATAGATAGATATGAGATAGATAGATAGATAGATATGAGATAGATATGAAATAGATAGACAGATATGAGATAGATTGATAGATAGATAGATAGATAGATAGATAGATATGGAGATAGATAGGGGTACTAGATAGATAGATAGAGATAGATAGATATAGATAGATAGATAGATAGATATGGATAGATAGATATGGAAAGATAGATAGATATCGATAGATAGATAGTGATAGATAGATAGATAGATAGATAGTAGATAGAGATAGATAGATATGGGGAAGATAGATAGATAGATAGATAGGATATGAGATAGATAGATATGAGATATAGTGATAGTAGATATATAGATAGAGAGAGAGATAGATATGAAATAGATAGATAGGAAAGATAGATAGTATCGATAGATAGATAGATAGAAAGATAGATATGAGATAGATATATAGATAGATAGATAACATATAGATATATATATAGATATATATGAGATATATAGATAGATAGATAGAAATATATGAGATATATAGATAGATAGATTGATAGTTAGATAGATAGATAGATAGATAGATAGACAGATAGATAGATAGATAGATAGATAGATAGATATGAGATAGATAGATATAAGATATGTAGATAGATAGATAGATAGATTGATAGATAGATAGTTTGATATGATATAGAAATGAGATAGATAGATATAGGAAAGACAGACAGATAGATAGATAGATAGATAGATAGATAGATAGATGGATAGATAGATAGATATGGATAGATAGATAGAATAAGATAGATAGATAGATTGATGATAGATAGATATGAGATCGATAGATATGAGATAGATATGGAATAGATAGATAGATAGATAGATATGAGATAGATAGAGAGATATGAGATAGATAGGAGATAGATAGATAGATATGGATAGATAGTCAGATAGATAGATAGATAGATAGATAGATATGAGATAGATATGAGATATGAGATAGATAGATAGATATGAGATAGATAGAATAGGTAATAGATATGGGTAGATAGTAGATAGATAGATAGATAGATAGATAGATAAATAAATAGATAGATAGATATGAGATAGATAGATAGATAGATAGATAGATAGGTAAATAGATAGATAGATATGAGATAGATAGATAGATAGATAGATAGATATGAGATAGATAGATAGATAATAGATAGATAGATAGATAGATAGATAAACAGATTTACACTTCAAGAGAATTAAACACATGTAATAAATTCATCTTACCAAAAATAAAAACACACCGAACGATTTTCCATATCATCATTTCCGCTGTTTTCTAGAAAGACATCAATATATAGTCTTCATTAGGAGGCGGCGCGTCCTTCATGATCCTATGTTGCTATTACTAATTTTCACAGGGTTTATATCTCTGTCTCTTTCTCACATGAATACAATGTCCCTTCACACAATCACTGCCGGGGACGAGGGATTGATGATCTGATTAGATCTTTCTAGATACAGCTGAATCTCTATCTGTGCATTATGACTGCAGGGTTCATTCCTGAATATAATCTGCGCTGTCTTTGCACGGTATTGAGTCCTTTTTTATTTAACCTTATAAAGACTCGACTCTAAACCTTCATCATTGTTGTCTTTGTCCCAGAGGAAAATCTATGTTTCTGTTCGGAAGTTCTTGCTTCCCGGACATTAGAATCTTATACAATGTGTCAGTCTTGTACTCACCAGTCGTTCACCATTGACTCCAGCAGCTGTGTCTTGCTTTACTGCGCGGTGGTGATACCTGCTGGATGTGATTTACCTCCAGGAACTATGGAGATGACGCCGGTGACCTCTCATCAGATCTGGTTACTGATCGCAGGTTAATTTGCCTCCTTTCGTGTTCTGCATTGTGTGTGAGGTCAGCGATGGCCGCCTCGCACCTGTTCTCACAATGAGACGTTTTACTGCTCATTATTCTAAAACCTGAAAGAGATGAGAAATTTAAGGTGGATCTCCGGCTTTCCACTGCTTGCTGGGTATTCAGACTTTTTGATTTTTGTTGTTGATTATATTGGCTGTGTCCATGCAGATCCTCTGCACAGACACAGTAACATCATATGATTCTATCTGTCTGAATCCATTAGATCCTGGCCGGACTGGAATGTGGAGTCCAAGGGTTCATCTACACGACAATGTATCCTCATCAGATGCTACAGCTGAAAACCACGTTGAACAACAAGTATTTTAGGTGAAAGTTGAGGTCGTTTTTTTTCTGGTGGATACACAGTCAGTCCCACTCATCTCTATGGGGTTTTGGATGCAGATCCAACGTAGAAATGTTTGGGACGTGCTTTTTGACAGTGAAATACAGCAAATTATTGAACATGTTCCAAGTTTGTTGAAGAAAAACACCGGTTTCGAAATGCAACCTCAATGGAGGCCTATGGCGATGGTTTTACAGTCAGTTCTTGACGGTTTTTGAAAATCTGAATCTGCGTCAAAAACCAACTGGAAATGCTTGCCGTGTGGACGGATCCTTAGGGATCCCCAGGTCTTCACCCTTAAACCCTGTTAAGCTGACTGCAGAAGGATCCTGACATCAAGGATCCCAATAATCAACGTTTGGCAGCAGAAGCACTGGTACAGTAGAAGCATAGTCAGTAATGGAGCCAACGGTCATCAACAAGAGAGTGGTCAGGATGCTATAGACCAGGTGGTGAACCTGGAACTGAGTAATGGAGCCAAGGGTATTCAACAGGAGATTGGACAGGATGCTATAGACAAGGTCGTGAACCTGGAACTGAGTAATGGAGCCAAGGGTTGTCAACAGTAGAGTGGTCAGGATTCTATAGACCAGGTGGTGAACCTGGAACTGAGTAATGGAGCCAAGGGTCGTCAACAGGAGAGTGGTCAGAGTGCTATAGACCAGGTGGTGAACCTGGAACTTAGTAATGAAGTCAAGGGTCGTCAACAGTAGAGTGCTCAAGATCCAACAGACTAGATAAACCTTCATTTTAGTAAGTAATGAAACCAAGGATCATCAACAGGAGAGTGGTCAGGATGCTATAGACCAGAAGATAAACCTGGAACTTAGTAATGAAGTCAAGGGTCATCAACAGTAGAGTGCTCAAGATCCAACAGACTAGATAAACCTTCATTTTAGTAAGTAGTGAAGCCAAGGGTCATCAACAGGAGAGTGGTCAGTGTAGGAAAGACCAGATGAAGCCAGAACTTAGTCAATAGTGGAGCCAAGGGTCATCAACAGGAGAGTGGTCAGTGTAGGAAGACCAGATGAACCTTGAAATTAGTCAGTAGTGGAGCCAACGGTCATCAACAGGAGAGCAACCAAGCAACCAATAAAGCAACCAAGATGCTATAGATCAGGATCTGAGCCTGAAACATAGTAATGGAGTCAAGGGTCATCTCAAGCAGAGTGGTCAGTGTGCGAAAGATCAGATAAACCAGGAAATTTTTCAGTAATGGAGCCAAGAGTCAGCAAGAGCAGAATGGTCAGGATGCTATAGAGCTGACGATGAACTTAAAACTTAGAAATGAAGCAGAGTCTTCAACAGCAGAGGGGTCAGGATGCTATAGAGCAGGAGAAGAACCTGGAACTTAGAAACAGAACCAAGGGTCATCCACAGGTAAACGATCAGGATGCAACAGACTAGGAGATGAACCTAGAAGCCAAGGGTCATCAACAGGAGAGCACTTAGGATGTTATAGACCAAGAACTTAGGAACAGAGCCTAGGATTATCAACAGCAGAGGAGTCAGGAATGGAGCAAAGAGTCATCAACAGGAGATTGTTCAGGATGTTATAGAGCAGGAGATGAACCTGGAGCTTAGAAATGAAACAAAGAGTCTTCAACAGCAGAGGGGTCAGGATGCTATAGAGCAGGAGGAGAACCTGGAACTTAGTTAGAAACAGAACCAAGGGTCATCAACAGGAAAGCAATCAGGATGCTACAGACCAGGAGATAAACCAGAAATTTAGGGATAGTTCTAAGGGTCATCAACTTAGTCAGGAACAGAACCAAGGGTCATCAACAGGAAAGTGGTCAGGATGCTAAAGATCAGGAGATGAACCTAGAGCTTAAAAACAAAGCCAAGGGTCATCAACAGGAGAGCAGTTAGGATGTTATAGACCAGGAGATAAACCTGGAACTTGGAAACAGACAAGGGTTGTCAACAACAGAGTGGTCAGGAATAGAGCGAAGAATCGTCAACAGGAGATTGTTCTGGATGTTATAGATCAGGAGATGAACCTAGAGCTTAGAAACAAAGCCAAGGGTCATCAACAGGAACGCAGTTAGGATGTTATAGATCAGGAAATAAACCTGGAACTTGGGAACAGAGCCAAGGGTAGTCAACAGCAGAGTGGTCAGGAATAGAGCGAAGAATTGTCAACAGGAGATTGTTCTGGATGTTATAGAGCAGAAGATGAACCTGAAACTTAGTTTTGAGCCAAGTGTCGTCAACAGAAGAGCAGTCAGGATGTTATCGAGCAGGAGAGGAAACTAGAACAAGATTCGAGAAAGAAACAGGGCCAAGGTCAGATACAGGGTCAATTAGGAGCAATAGGACAGGGAGCAAGAACCAGGACCGGAATAAACCGCTGGAAACAGGTAATGCATGGCGGAATGATACTCCTCTATATCAGCCTTCTGCCCTGATATTATCTTTTGCAGGGCCGGTTGTCTTGACACCACCATGCAGCCAGGGCCAGAGACCATGGGCCAAACAAGCCGGGCTACAATGATGGGGAAGAGATGAAGCAGAAGATGAGGAAGCCAGTTAACATTACAACCGGGAAAAGGGTGCAAAAGAGACTCATGGACATAAATGTATACAGCCCCCATGATAGATGCGTATGCAGCAGGCTCATCCCTAGTGGTGTCATCTGGCAGAAGACTCATCATATTACTGGGTCATTTTTTAAGCTTCAGTGTCATCAAGGAGTTACGTCTTGCCATGTTGGTTTGGAAGGAGAGGAATTTTTGTAGATTTCTCTTAAATGATCACAGGTTGTCCAGCGATCAGCTATAGAGAAATCTGGCAGCTAGTATTGAATTTCCCTGCAGCGCCACCACAGGACAAAGGAAGCATTGCACAGTTCTCATTAAAATCAATGGTTTGTCCATGTAAGGCCTGAATATGCCTCCAAAGGCAAAACCTTCCTCTGTAGTCACCCATCCCTGTGCTGACAGATGAGGGTCCTGAATATGAAACCTTCGCCTTACCTTAAGGAAATAATAACAAATAACAAAATCTCTTTAAGAGGAGATCCGCTTGCCATTGACTCTGTGCAGGTGGCAGCTGCTCCGAGCACCAGGTGTGCGCCAGGTAATTTATCTATCAAAATCAATGCCAACTATTAACTATTTAAGTGTCAAAGAGCGATATTGGAACTGTGTCCTATCTCCTCAGAATATAGAGGGACCGGAATAGAGGTAAGTGCTGTGAAAAAGTATGTGTGTTATCCCGGGGGACTTGAAGGCAAAGGGTCATAATCTTTGTGAATTATGGGGAGGGCTGAGGTGGGATATTGGGACTCAGTATCGGACTAGGGTACCCTAGGCCCACCATTGAACTTAATTCTTGGGGCCCACCAGTGGAGTTGATTTTTGTGGTCCACCAGTGAACTTGATTCGTGGGGCCACCAGTGAACTTGATTCTTGGGGTCACCCAATGGAGTGGATTCTTGGGGGCCCACAAGTGTATGTGATTTTTGGCCACCATCAGTAAAATTGATGCTTGGGGCAGACAAGTGGAATGGATTCTTGTGGACCACCAGTGAACTGGAATCTTGGGGCCCACCAGTGGAGTTGTATCTTGGGGCCCACCAGTGTAGTGGATTCCTTGGCCCCACTAGTGGAGTTGATTCTTGGGCCCACCAATGGAATTGACTCTTGGGGCCCACCAGTGGAGTTGATTCTCGGGGCCACCAGTGGAGTGGATTCCTTGGCCCCACAAGTGAACTTGATTCTTGGGGCCACCAGTGGAGGTGATTCTTGGGGCCACCAGTGGAATTGACTCTTGGGGCCACCTGTGGATTTAATTCTAGGGCCCACCTGTGGAGTGGATTCTTGGGGCCACCAGTGGAGTGGATTCTTGGGCCCCACCAGTGGAGTTAATTCTAGGGGCCCACTCTATAACTTCTGTACATAAAATACACATATGAAACATCTCTTGCTTTCTCCCTCTCTTTCTCTGCCTTTCCCCCTAAAAATCAGCCCCAATCCTATCATGCCCAAGGGTCCACAATGCCTAGTGGCCCACTAAGCCCTGTGGCCTACCAAGAGATTTCCCTATTCTCCTGTGGGCCATTCTGAGCCTGTTGGGACTCCAATAGCTGTTGTTGTTGGTGGTGTTCAGGTGTATGGTACAGTGTAGCGTTGGGGGCTACATAGAAAAGAGGGGACCCCAATTTGGCACCCTTTTCTTCAACCAGGACTAAACGCTCCATGATCCTTGCAAAAATTCTTAATTTTTTTCTAAGAATTCAGTTCCTCTAGAGAGAAGAGTTCTGCATATCTAATAGGAAAAGGAATGGGACCAACTAGGGCCAGACTCCATGTCTCCAAAGGCCACAATGCAGTTATAGGGGCCACTTTACAATACATGATCTACACTGATATAATTGTAAGACACAGCATTAGTGTATTTATACATAATTTTTATTAGTTGACACCACATAGTTTATGCAATAAATAAAAAAAAAATATTTAGAATCTTGGAAATATCCAATTCTACAAATAATATTAAAAAACAATGATATCTGGGATTAGAAAGAAACAGCGCCACCCTTGTCTAGGGGCTTGACTTGGTATTGCACCTCCATTTGAATGAGGCTGAGTTGAAATACCAGACGCAGCCTAAAGGCAATAGAGGCGCTGTGTGTGAGCTGCAAGCTGGGCTATGCTATACAGAAGAGTTCTAAGGACTTTCCATTGACATTGTGATTCTATTTCAGGCAGATGGTCAGGATGTACAACACAGGCATCTCCATTCATGGTCTGACATTGTTAGTTCATTTGGGGGCACTTGCTCTTCTTGATGCATCGTGGTTGGACTTCATTGGACAGAACATACCCTTCGTTACATACACAACCGGGCAAGCATACTCTGCTGGGTGCAGGGTGCCATCCCAGGTTGTCGCAGGTCTCTTGGGGATTCCTGTTACATTCTAGGAAAGTCATCTTCTCCGGGCAGGTGACGGTACAGGACGACACCGGGACACATTCATCAGAGCCTTCAGACTTCCAAACATATCCCTCCATACAGTGACACCGCAAGGCACAGGACTCCTTGCAAAATGTAACATTCAGATTGTCGCAGGTATTGCGGCAGAGGGGCTTGCAGCTGAAGGAGCTATTGGGAGGGCAAACAACACCTAGAAGGGGTAAACCAAGGAGAATTTACAAAAAAGAAATGCATTACAGACTTTACAGCAGCTGTATATTAAGACGTATTAAGAAGTATGTTCCTCTTTACTGATAGCAAGCAGAGTTCTTGAAACATAACATTAGTTAAAAAGTAGCAGAACTTGTCAATATTGTGGTCTCATATAGACGTGTGTTCTGGTAAAGCTAAGAGGGGCTCCCAAGCAGGCTCGGACTGGACCACAGGTGAATATGGGAAACCCCCAGTGGTCCCCTGGGCATGGCAGATGCATATGCATCCTCAGACGAGGCAAAAGTGCATAAAAAGAATCAAAAAGCAAGATGCAGAGTATATAAGGTATGTACAGTCATTTACAGCAGCTGTAGGGAGGGCCCCTTAAATAAATTCCACCACTGGGCCCCGAATCAGCTCAACTGGTGGCCCCTAGAGTTAACTCCACCTGTGGGTCCTAAGCACCCCAGTCCGACACTGATCCCAAGAGTGGGAGTACAAGTAAAGCGAGCCCAGGAGAGGCCAACAAGTAAAACCCCATTTGTGGCTGGATGCAACTTTCTCCAATGATGATGGTTGAAGTTTCTGAAGCTGAACCCAGAGAGAGATCAGCAGATTATGGAGCTTCACTATAAACAGGCTCCATCAATGTAAGTTAAGTTTGCAGGAGGGTGTTATTGTAATGCTCTTGTGACAGTGATTGGATGAGTTTACCCTTTAATACATCTGACCGGCCAAAAGTGGGATACTCCAGAGCAGAGGCTCAAAGGGGCCTCAGCCAAAGTGTTTTTTTTACTTGCAACTTTTATTTATAATTAAACAAATTAATGTAACAATTTTTGCTCCAGATTGAAAGAATAAAAAAGGAAACAACTGATAAATGTGAAATTGCAAAAAATAGAAAACAAATATGATTTATGAGCATAAGATGGCGCCCCTGAGGCATCCAATCTGACATGACAACATTCAGTGCAGCGGCGTCCCATACATACATACATAAATACATACATATATACATCCATACATAAATACATACATACACACACACACACATAAATATATATATATATATATATATATATATATATATATATATATATATAATATATCAACATAACATAAAACCATAACATAAATCATACATATATACTTACATATATATATATATATATATATATATATATATATATAAATATATATATACATATATTTATGTGTATATATATATATAAATAAATACATAAATAAATAAATACATACATACATACATACCACACATACATACATGCATACTACACATACATACATACATACATACATATAACCATACATACATACATATATATATACCATATATACCATACATACATACATACATATATAATGGTCACTTACTTGTAGCAGTAACAGTGCTCTTCTCAATCAGAGACACTAAACAAACTAGAAAATGAAAAGAAAAGCAGAATTAACCCGAGTCTGATAGAACATTATGTACTAACACTTGGGTGGGAAATCTTGGGAGAGGTTACTGTATAATAGCTGTGTATTCTCTGTATAGTTTATGTCTCACCTCCTATAAGAAGACCCAGGAGTTTCTTGGAAGACGCCATTTCTGATTTGTTCCTGAAATTAAAGCAGAGGATGATAAGGAGATGCAGAGCCGAGGAGAATGGAGGGTTCACTTTGTTTTATGTGTGAAAGAAGAGAAAATAAAAAACTGAAATGAAAAGAAGAAGAAAAAGAGAGAAAAGGAGGAGGAAGAAAAGATGAAAAAAGGAAGAAAGGAAGAGAAAGAAGAAGGTAGAAATAGCAGGATAAGATAAACAAGAATATAATGAAGAAGGAGGAATAAAAAGTAAAAGAAAAAAAGAATGGAAAATAGAGTAGAGCTTGGGAAAAAAAAGGTAAGGCGGAAAGAAGAAGAGAAAGGAGAAGAAGAGTGAAAGAAAAGAAAGAAAATCTGGAAGGAAAAGAAACAATGAAAAAGAGGAAAGAAGAAAAGGAGGGGGAAGAAAAGTAGAAAGCAAAAGAAGAAGAAAAGGAAGAAAGGAGAAGAGGAAGTGGGAGGAGGTAGAAGAAATAACAAGGTACAAAAAACAAAAGCAAAATGAGAGGAATATGAGGTGAATAAGAAGTAAAAGAAAAGGAGAAGAAAGAAAAAGAAAATGAAGAGTAGAAGTAAAAAAAGAGAAGAAATGAAAGAGAAACAGGAGAGAAAGAAAGAAGAGAGAAGGAGGAAAATGAGAAACTGGAAGGAAAAGAAGAAAAGGAGGAAAAGAGAAAAGGAAAAAGGGCGAAGAGGAAAAAATAGACAAAAGTAAGAGGGTAAAATAGCAGGAATTAGAAAGACTAAGCAGAGTTAAAAACTAACAGAAAGGAAAAAAGAATGAAAAAAGAGAGGAGGAAAAAGAAAACAGGATAAAAAGGAAGAGATGAAAGGATGAGAAGAACATAGACAACAAAAGAAAGGAAATAAAAAGGAGAAAATGAGAAGAGAAAAACAAAAGAAGAAGAAGGAGATGGAGAAGAATTGAGAAAAGACGGAAGGTGAGATGGAGACAAGGAGAAGGAAAGGTCAGAAGAAGGGAAGAAAAAAGGGGAAGGGGAGGAAAAGGAATGAATGGAAGAGAAGAAACAAAAAAAAATACTGAAAAAAGATATAAAAAAGGAAGAAAGGAGGTGGAGGAGGAAAACTGAAGTTGAATGAGAAGAAGGAAGAAAGGAGGAGGAGAAGCAGCGAACACCCCTGACCCCCGCAGGTGATGATGAGCTCGGCCGTACCTGGAGGAGACTCCTCTGCTCTGCTGGGAGATCTCTCTGCTGGGTCTTATAAAGGAGCGAGTCCTGGAGGATTTAGGTCACAGATTGCAGAAGACAAATATTAGGTAAGGACTGGTTACCTCACCTGTCAGCGCCTCCTTCCTGCCATTGGATGAGTCACCACCATAGAGGACACTGTGCCGGC
>JAODAL010039693.1:0-37728 GCA_025379985.1 Phyllomedusa bahiana
AAAAGGTTGACATTCAATAAAATTAACATGTGAAAATTCGGTACACCGCTGAGAATAGAACAAAGTAAACAATTATAAAACAGCAACATTTGTTTCCCAAACTACCCCTTAGGAGAAGGAAGAAAAGAGGGAGTCGCGCCTACAAGAAGAGAGTGAAGAAAAAACATAAGTCAAAAACAGATCCGGAGAGTCCATCTCTCCACGGAAGGAGCTTCATTATATGTTATGGAGCAGGCTGACGTACAGGATATTTCTGGGAGGTTGCATCTCATTGAATTGTTGAGCTGGAACGAAGGCGAGAAGATTTCACGGACCATAGAGGGGTAATCATCTCTGGGCGGGCTTGTTTCTTACGAACCGGGCTGGAGTCGGTGTTAGGAAGGAGATCCCAGTGCCTCAAGGTGGAGCAGGCCTCTTCCGGCGAGGAGCAGGTGAACTGAGTCCCTTCTTTAGTGATGAGCAATTTAACAGGAAAGCCCCACCGTTATGGAATGCCTTTCTCCCTGAGGAGTTTCGTGTAGGGTTGGAATTCGCGCCTGCGCATCATAGTAGCTGCTGAGAGGTCTGGGAATAGGGCAATAGGTGGAAATCTGTCTGGCAGAGAGTCAACTCTACGAAGCGCCTTTAAAAACTCTTCTTTTATATGGTAAAAGTGTATTCGGGCGATTGTATCCCTCGGTACTTGCTGGGGAAGACTCCACGGCTTAGGTATTCTATGAATTCTGTCTATGATTAAATCTTGAGCATTGCAATTAGGCAAGGTGAGAGCAATCAGGTCGGTGAGAAATGCATTGAGCTGGTCCGGTAGGACCGATTCGGGAATTCCTCTAATGCGTACATTGTTACGCCTGGATCTATCTTCAAGATCCAATACTTTAGTTGATAGGCGATGGACCTCTTCCTCTAAGGCGTTATTAGCGTCAATGAGGGAGTTGTGGGACTCTGCAAATTCTGACATTTTGGCTTCAATGTGATCTGTCCTGGATGCCAGAGATTGGAAATCCTGTCTTAGGTCTGCGATCATTCCCTTGAAATCTTCTTGTAGACTTGAGCGGAATGAAGAGAATAACCGCTGCAGAGTGGAGGTTGTTAGAGGTTGAGAGTCCTGATCTTCTTGATTGTCCAGGTCTACGGATTCTGCTCTTGAAGAGACCGAGGGAGGAGCCGAAGAGAATTGGAGTCCTCTTTTTGATCTTGTCTCATTTTGAGGCATAGTAGAAAAGAAGTCGGAAAGCTTAGTAGGTTGGGATTTAGTATTTTTTTTTGGAAGTGCCACCCATGTTGTTCTAGTGAGTGGGTAGAGGTAGAATGGAGGAAATTTACAACAAGTTGTTTTTTTTTTTTTTACCCTTCCTCTCTCTTAGTGCCAGACGGGAATAGCTGCAAACAGAGTTGATGTTGGCTGGATTGAAGAGCAGGCCAAAGTTCCAGTTGAAGATGCTAGCAGCGGCACCGGGTGACTGCAGCAGCAAATGGGGTGGAAATAAGTCAGCCGGTGAGCTGAGGGGCCACAGAGCACTGCGTATGAGGCGCGGGTCTCTGGGGTTAGAGGAGTATAAAGTCACTCACTTCAGAAATGGCGGCGCCGGGATCCCAAAGTCAGGAGCAGCACCCGGGGACAATAATCGCAGAGGCGGTGTGTGTGGAGCAGTCGAGCAGCAGATAAAGCTCGGTGAGCTGATCAGAGGAGGCGCGCTTCCAACACAGCCTTAGCCAGGAGTCCACTGGGCCGCAGAGTTAGCAGAGATGGAGGATACCCGGGTAAGATGGCAGCGATTCCTGCCACATCCCTAGCTCAGGCCACGCCCCCGCTACAGAAGGTCTCTGATGTCAGCTGGGAGCAGGAATAAATCTAGGTTCCCACTAGAGCAGAAGAGCGTGGATTTGTAATCACTAATGGATAAAATTGGATCAGGAAGGCTGTCCCAAGATGTTGTTTACGGATGGAGGTGCTTCTTAATGATATTGCCTTGGTGAGGTCAGGTATGGAACCAAGGCAACCTGCAGCAAAGTTTTTTTTTTTTTTTTCTCCCCTCCTTCAGAAGAGAAACTATCCCTTAAGACAAATCGGGGATGTGTGGGAGTCCTTAGAACTTATCTGAAGGCAACGGAGGCTAGTTGTGAAGTCAGTGAACAGTTGGTAAAGTGGCCACCATCGGAGGTTAACACTGTGTTAGATGATCGGTGTCAGTGCCTTGAATATCAGCCAGTAGGGGTTCGCTGGGAGGTGAGAAACACAGATTGAGACACAGGAATTTCTCCACTGATGTGGAGCTAACTATTAACCACACATAAGGCTGCTGTAGATAAGTTTGGCAATTTATATTAGTTGAAGAGTATGTTGTGGCTTGTGGTTGCATGCACACACTGGAAGAAAATGTCGCAGTACAAATCTATGCACTTCAAGATGGCTGCAGCCTGATATTATATAGAAAATTAGTAGAATCAGAAACAGCCCTGGTAGGCAGATGAATATTGCCTGCAGGGATATGGCAGGTAATTCAGGTATGAAACTTAGGAGCACACTAATTGGAATGTGCAGAGGTGTTGAGAGGAGCCCATGGTATGTAGAGGCCCTATAGGTTTATACAGATGGCAGCCAGGCACGTGTACCCCAGAGATGGAGCAAGTCCCCTCCTGATTCACAGGACAACCAGCAGGCAGCCAGTAGACATGGGGTTAATCCAGGCACTCACCCCTGCTCACTCCGGGAGCGCTGAAGCATGGGACCTGTCCTGCTGCTGCAGACGCCGCTCACACGTGTGGAGCTGAAGAGGAGATGAGGTATGCAGCGCAGCTTCACCCTGTGTCCAAACCAGGACTGAGTGATTGCCATTATTACTCTCTGCTCTCCTGCTCCTGTGGGGAGAGCTGGGAAAGTCCCTTACCCGGCAGCTGAGGAAGACTCAGTTGCAGAGTGTCTGCAAAGACAGACGTCCGATGTCCTCTCTCCCGGGATCAGCACGGTCTTCAGAGCCGAGAGGTAAGCGGATAAGATGGTGTCGCTTCCCGCCGTACCCAGGGGGCGGCTGGAGACGTCGGCCCAGAACTCGGGCTACGGGTCACCAATGCGGACAGGGGTTTCACCAAAGGGACGAGCGGCGTCTCAGGTGATACAAAAGTCGGTTTTTTGAAAGTGCCAATCTGCTTTTTTCAGGCTTGTTTGTGCCGAGTTCAGAGCTCGATCCAGGAAAGGATGGATCACACAACCGTTCACATCCCCTTCTCAGGCCACACCCCCGTGCATTGGGTTTTCCATAGCGGCCCGTGTAAAAGTTTGCGGACGGTTTTTCAGACAGTGCCGTGGGGACATGGCCTTATTCTCCAAATAGTTTTCTTATTATTTGTGTCAAATTATGTATAAAAGCTTGTATTACTTCTCATGTGACCTATGTCTGAGTTGTTGCACCAGCCATATAACATCTGACTATTTATCACTTTGAAGATGCTTTGACTGTTAGTTTAGTCTCTTTTGTAAATTGTTTAGATTGTTCTGCTTCCCATTGCATATGCATACAAATACTTTTTTATTGCATTTTTTTATTGCTCATTTGCTTCGTAAGGCAAAATTAAGCAACGTCACTGATAATCATACATAAAGTTTTCTGCTCTGGAGATGGTCCTTTTGCCTAGCTGCTGGTGCTCCTGAATCTGAAATAAATCCATCAAAGCACTGCTCCAGTCTCTGACCATCTAGAGAGGAGAAAGGGCATCCAAAGAGGGCAGTTCACACATGCTATAGGTCGGGAGAAGGCACCCACAAGGCAGTTTGCAGGGTTTGAATTTCTTAGGCTTAGGAAAAGTATACAGAAAAAGCAGAGTATCAATGGCAAGCTCCAAACTTCTAAACAGACAGACCTCACATCCTCCCTGTATTACTTGGAGGACACCCTCACAAAAGCTAATGTGAACACAGGAGCATGCTGAAAACTTAATTTCAGGGCTTCTGAAAATGAACAAAGGATAAAGGATTGCAGCACAAAACTCAGTGGCACTTTTTTTTTTACCTACTCCGTAGAAATGAGAGGGCTGTGCATGTGCAGTCTCTGATCCATTCAGTGCCAGGCAGGAGGTTAGGGGACCTTTCTTCTCAAGATAGATGTCTGTCTTAGGGTATGTTCACACAGCATGTTGAATCCATGTTTGAATGCGTTTTGGATCCAAAAAACGCATCCAAAATCAGTGCATAAGTCACATCCAAAATCACATCCACTTTGTCTACAGCAGGAATGTACTCTATAGTTTTAAATAGGGCGTCTGCTGCGTCTTTCAGATCAAGAATTGACATGACAGTTCTTTGAACGAAAGAAGCATCAGAGAGACACATGTAAACACACATCGGTGATCACTCATCTGAATTCCAATGCGTGTTTTACTTTGAAAGCAATGTAATCTGTAATCACATTGCACATTGTTAGATGTGTGTTTGGGTCCAAAACACGGATCCAAAAATGCATCTAAAAATGGATCCAAAATCAGATTCAATTCACAGTGTGAACATCCCCTTAGAGATGGGACCAGTATCTATTGGACATATACAGCATATCCTGTGGAGATAACCACTAATTTACTGTATATAAAAATCATGTTTTCCATGTTAAAGGTGTTTTAAGTGTTATTCTATTTTGACTTTCTGAAGAGTCCTGCTTTGCTGGTATACATCTATTAGTCTGGTTTTTACAAACTCTACTGTCTGATCTGCCTTAGGCTTTGTCTGTAGTTCATGAATCAGTGCACTGGATAGGTCAGAAAACTGCATTGCAAAAACATGTTGCTCCACCAATTGGGTAAAGTAAAATATCCAAAAACAGCATTTACATTCTTAATCATAGTGCTAGTCCAAGACACCCATCATCTGTTTGAATAAGTAACATCCAAAACTCACAATGTCCAATCCAACACATAGGCTATGTCTACACGACAGTTGACAAAAAAACTACCAGAAAACCAAATCCTAAAAATGTTCATAAAACTGAGATTTTTGTCCACTGCCTGTCAAAGGCTGCTGAAAAAATGTCTTGTTTTTTGGCGCGTTTTGCATTTTATTGCGTGTTTTTTGTCACCTTTTTTTTGCAGAAATTAGATCTGCTATGTATTTCTGCAAAAGAATGCGTGAAAAAACATCTGCCATTTTACATAGACTCCAATAGAAAATTTTCTGCCCTGCTCTGGCATTTTTTGCAACACATTTCAAAAATGACCATGCAAATAAAAGGAGCAGAAAAAAGATGTTCTGTGGAGACAACAGAACGTTTTTACTATACAAGTTTATGGGAGCTGTTTTCAACGTTTTTATAAAATGAAAAAACGGACACTTTTGTGAGCAGCGGAGAATAAAGGTCTCATGAAATTAGACATAAGGCTTGGATTTACACTTGACAAAGCAAATGCATTACATTTGAAAAAATAAAAAATAAAGACAAAGTTAAGAAACAGATTAAGTAAGATACAGCTTAAGGCTTTGTCCCACAGAGAACATTGTTTACAGTTAAATACAACCCCAAAATATGGATTTTTTTTTTATTATTATGTTTCTAAAAAAATTATTTACATTTTCAGATATTCCAGGAATAGTGTTATGATATAGTATGATCCAAATTTGGAAACTGTCTGAAAACCAACTGTCAACCATCCCCATAGACTTTAATAGAAAATCCATCCAGTAGTCTGTACTCAACTGATTTTCTGCCGTGCAGTTTTCTAAGGCGCCGGCCTTCCTAAAACTTGCAGCATACACAATCTTCTGCCCGATGTTGAGACTGAAAATTAACATTGAAGTCAATGGGAACTGAGCAGAAAGTCAGTGAACGGATTTGTGAGCGGTTTTTGGCACTGTTTGTGGACGGATTTAGGAATTTGGAAAAAAAATTAAGAATGATGAGCGGTCCCACCTATATTGGTTGTATTTTTTCCCGTCCTTTTGCACTTTTTTAACACAGGAAGGTCCCGTAAATACTCTCATTTCTCATCAGCGAACTTTAATGCTTGGAAGCTCAGGCTGCTGATCCTCGTCACTACTGGAAGTAGAAGTTGCCGTTGTAAGCGCCCAACTAATTTTTGTTAGATTTTTTAACCCCTTAAGGACCAGGCGTTTTTTTTTTTGTGACACGTTCGTTTTTCCCTCCTCGTCTTCTGAAAGCCATAACTTTTTTATTTTTCCACTTACATAGACACATGAGGGCTTTTATTTTGTGGGACAAGATGTACTTTTTTAATGGTATTATTCACTATACTTGAATATACTGGGAACCGCAAAAAAATTCCAAGTGGGCAAATTGTGAAAAAAAATGTTATTTTTGCCATGTTTGCGAGGGTTTTGCTTTTACGCGTTCAATCTTTGGGAAATATAATGTGTTTTCTGTATTCTAAAGGTTCTTACGCATCCAGCAATTTCCAAAAAATGTAGGGTTTCCGTTATGTTTTGGTACCGTAAAAAAATTCCAAACATTTTCTATTTTTGAAATTTGCGCCGCGGCGCAGTTTTGTGCGACCAATAACTTTTTTTGTACTAACACCTACGGACATCAGTGAGGGGGCATTTTTTTGCGGGCTGAAGTGTACTTTTTATTGCTAGCAGTTTGGAAAGCATGTGACTTTTTTGATCAAATTTATTCCATTTTTTCAGTGAGTAAAATGACCAAAAGAAAAGCAATATTGGCGTTTGTAATTTGTTTTCTTCTACTGTGTTCAGTGTACGGGATAAATTTATGTTATATTTTTATACATCGGACTTTTTCGGCGCGGCTGATACCAAATATGTGTAACTTTTTTATTATTTTAATGATTTTATTTGTAAAATGGGGAAAGGGGGTGATTTGAACTTTTAATACTTTTTTTTTTGTACTTTAAAACTTTATTATTATTTTTTTTTTACTGTAACATTGAGGCCACCTATGGTACTTGACCACTAGGTGCCGCGATTGTTAATACAACCTAATGCATTGCATAGGCAATGCATTAGGGTGTACAAAGATAGCGGTTTCCCCACTCCTGTCTGCGGACGGAAGTGGGGCAAACCGGCCGGGGTAAGTGACGGGAGCCTTCACAGGCTCCCACCACCATGCCCGGTCATCGTATAGGCGCAGCATAGCTGCATCGGTGCCGATGACCGTATAGATCGGTGCGCGGCACCGATCGGCGTTCATTCAGACGCCGCGGCCATCTTTAGCGCGGTGTCTGATGGGTAAAACAGCGCCAGCGGGCGGAGCCACCCAACGGCCTGTTACTGCCGGGTGTTGCGGCGATTTGCCGCTAACACCCGGCGGCTGTGCGGGGGGGTCGCGGCACGATCCCCCTGCAAAGCCCCTTAGCGGCCCTGGGACGTACTCATACGCCCAAGGTCGTTAAGGGTTTAAAAGATGACTAGAGCATACAAAGACGACATGTGGCAGAGATTAAACCAAAATGGCCACTGTAAGCTTAGGGACTGACCATTGGCAAGGGCGTAGCTACAGGGGGTGCAGAGGTAGCAGTCACTACCGGGCCCAAAAGCCCCTCTGCAACATAAGATGACACTAGTTCTGTGAATGGGAAGTGGTGGTGGAGGGCCTCTATTTCACTTTTTGCACCAGGGCCCAGGAGCTTCAAGTTACGCCTCTGGGTGGAGATTTAAATCACATGGTTTCTTGCACCAATCAAGAATACATTTGCACTCAGTATACATTTTCTGCTAGAAAAATCAGCCCAAAAAACACTCAAAAACTGTTGCTAAATAAATGCCAAAAGCAGTCCAAAAAAAAAAAGCAAAAACCATCCGGAAACCGACCATTTTTTGTAACAAAAAGAGTTCAAAATACTCATCGGATGGACAGTTCTGCTTTGGCCAAAACTGAGCTGTTTTTGTCCTATGCCGTGTGGTCGTATCCTTAAGTGGACACAGTAAAGCTATGAAAAAAAAAGCTGGTGGCTCTATCCCAACATTATGCCTAGAATATCTGCTTGTGAGGTTTAGGACTAATCCTGTGTAATGCTTAGACACTGTATACTAAGGATATGCCACATTCATCACAGCGTGCTATGGTTCATGATTTGGCACATCTTTAGACTTGTCTAACTTTTTATACCAACTATTTGCACTATAATAATAAGCCCACATTTTGTGAATTTTGCCAAATTTTAAGTCATGCTCCTTTCTGTGAAACCACACTCTTTTATTCAAACAAAATTGCTCATTGAGTTAGGCACAAATTGTATGTACACTATCTAAATGATGCTTAGGTGCATTATGTCCATTTTTTTTTTTGAAAGGTCTTTTCACCTAATCTCCCGATAAATGATTTGTAAATATTGTGTCTTATGTAGTGTAAAGTTAAAATCATTCCTAAATTCCAAGCAAAGTGAATTAGGCTTTCAGGGAGGTCAAACAAATGTGAACTCATGTAGTATGTATTCTGTTTTAATGTAGATTATGCGCAGAATGCAAAACTTCATGAGTGAGAACGAAGTTTACAAGATGAAATAATCCTGAATTTGGGCAAGACCACTATTTTTTATTATACATGTATGACTTTCAAAAAAAAAAATATTGGAAGTAGTATTTGGAAGTTAGAAAATAGAATCACGGAAAACATTTAGCCAACATTAGAAAGGGTATTAATACATATTAGGGAAGCGAAACATTTTAAGAAGAGCATAAAAAGTAGGTAGACAAATGTGTGCTATGCGAAGAAAGAGTACCGAAACCCAGAGATGGGGGGAAACTGGGAAGGACGGGTGCGATTGCGAGGGGGCTATTGGATATATGCGCTAGAAATCGATCACCGCAAGGACTAAACTACAGAACGATCTTGCATCGTTTTTAAGTAAAATATTTTTGATAAAAAACTAGTCACTAGAAATCCCAAACGTCAGAAAATATATAGCAAAAATGGTGAAGTACTGCTAACATGTGTAAGAAATTATAGTAAATGCGCTAGAAACTCGGTCCCCGAAAGGACTAAACTACGAAACGATCCTGCATAGTTTATTAAGAAAAAATATTTGTATATAAACTAGTCACTGTAACCCCAAACGCTTGGGGGAAAATATAGCTAAATGTGTATTTGGTAAACAAATAGTTTTAATATATATAAAAAATATAAAAAAAAATTACTTTCTTTTAAGGATATGACGTAGGAAGTAGGAGGAAACCTTAGTAGGGTTTAGGTTATAAGTAATTTCGTCCTATGTACTTTGTCACCGTGAGCAAGGGCCCGAAGAAACAGCCGAAACGCTTTGGTGTTATTGGTACCTCGCTTTTTTGAACAAGGAATAAAGCAGTTGGTTTTTTGCACCGATAGCGGGCCTTCCAATTCTTCTGTTTGTGCAATGAATATCTGAAGGGATATGACAAAGATTGAAAAAATTGTTCATCACGGGGCAAATCCCCCTTCCAAAGGCAAGGCACACCATTGCCTATGCTTAGGGCTGCCATCAGGAATGTTATTGCCCCATAGAGCCGAAGCATCTGGGCCACCACCCATTACTACTAGTTATTATCTTGCTCCAAATGAATAAGCCCCTTTTCCCAAATTTGATCGGGGCTCCTCACAGGAGTCCTGCCAATATTAACCTAATGGCGCCCAATACTGTGTAAATAAGTCCCATTATGTGAATAGTAAGGTACAATAACAGTGAGTGTTGTATGTGTGCCCTGATTTTCACCGAATCTGTTGAAGAAGGAGATGTTTGCAGTTACAAATGTCTTCCTGCAAACCGGTGAAAAAACGTCTGTCTTTCCGTGCCCCCGGAAGAAGAATTGTTTATGTCATGTCTACAATCAAATCATGTTGCCATAACAGTCATTCCCATAGGTTTTCATCATGTTACTGTCATTGAAATAGTTAGCTTTATTCTATGAAAATACATAGATTCTAGAATCATTTCTATTCAACAAAACAGGTAAAACTGCCCCATCAGCCAATAACTCTGTTCCTGACCCTTCTATCCTTTTATTACTCATTTATTCCATTGACTACAAGTATTCTAAAAGGCTCATGGGAAAAGAGCTGCAGCGCCATCCATTGGATATAACAGTCCTCAAGTCACATCGCCTTGAGATGTAAAAGGGATTACGAATAGCCATGCCAGTTTATTAATTTGGAGATAGCTGTATCGGGGTGGTGGCCCTCATCAGTGCAGAGTAGAACACTGGCTGGTTAGGTGGATGGCATTGAACATGACTCTGAAGGGGTAAGAGTTCTTATTAGGGAAAATTGTTTTGAAAATTCCCCAAAAATGGTGGTTAGATGGTAGAACATAGTAAGGAAGAAACTACACAAGTCAACTAATACCATAAATTTCCTAATCCGTCCGTTTCTCACTGTGGAAACAACTCAAACTCTCATTGTTGCTCATATTCTTTCTCGTCTTGACTACTGCAACTCCTTGCTAATCGGTCTCCATCTCTGCAAACTCTCCCCTCTTCAATCTGTCCTGAATGCAGCAGCCAGGCTTGTCTTTCTTTCCAGCCACTATACTAATGCTTCTACCCTGTGTCAGTCACTGCACTGGTTGCCCATTCAGTACAGGATACAGTATAAACTCATCACTCTCACCCATAAAGCTCTCCACAGCGCTGCACCCCCCTACATCACCTCCCTCGTCTGTCTACCACCCGACCCGCTCTCTCCGCTCTCCTGCTGATATCAGGTTGCACTCAATCATCCGAACCTCCCATGCCCATCTCCAAGATTTCACACGTGCGGCACCAGTTCTCTGGAATATGCTACCGAGAGCGATCAGGCACATTCACAACCCTCATAGTTTTAAGAGGGCCCTGAGAACACATCTCAGTCTGGCCTACCAAGATCCCTAACTGCTGTCACACACATCTGTCACTCTCTACACTAGGGCACTCACAGGCACTTATCTGTATATAGATGTACTGTCTGGATGGCAGGTTTATCCATTTTTCATGTAAACCACCCCCTATTTATGAAACATGGCTGGAACATTGTAAACTTGGCACTTCTCACTGTTTGTTTCACCCATACACCCTAATAGATTATAAGCTCTCACGAGCAGGGCCCTCACACCTTGTGTCTCATCTGTAAGTTCTTTTAATGTGCAATGTCTGTACGTTTACCCTCGAATTTGTAAAGTGCTGCGGAATATGTTGGCGCTATAGAAATAAAGATTATTATATTATTATTATTATTAATAACCACCACCCAGACTATTTAAAATTAACAATAAATAATACTTAAATATAATTTTTTAAAACTATTATTTAAAAAAAAAAAAAAACATATTATCAAACTGATTTGGTGTATACTAATATCAAGCACGACTGTGATTCAGGTATACTGCAGGTATAACTATATACTATTCTTACAGACGGCTGTCAGAATTGGATGAAGGATACCTTTATTCAGTTTCTAGTTCTAGACAATGGCTTAGGTGCACTGCAGGTACAACTATTCATTTTCACTGACAAATGTCAGAGTTCTTTGAAGGTTAGTGTATCTTAGTATGGCTATTTTAGGATACTATGGTTCTTTTAAAAGAGTTAATAAAAATTGTATTTTAGTATTATTTTTGTTAATTTAAAATAGCCTGGGTGGTGGTTAGGAAAGTTATAGTATTAGCTGCATTATGGCAAATTGTAGTTTTTCTCATTAGGGAAAAGCCCCATGTCAGCAAGTGAAGGCTTTTTTGTCGTGAAGCTCCACTAAATTTAAAGGGGTTGTCTCGTTACAATGATTGGGTTTTAATTAAAAGATCTTTAAAAAACAAGCAGCTTTGCAATATATGTTCATTACAAATGTCCTACTGATTTTGAGTTATCCCTGTTAGTAGTAGTACATCAGCTTCTCAAATCTCTATAGCAGCAGACCTGTTGATTTTTATCTCACTGGCTGTCAGGTCTGATGACTCATCACCTTCAGAATACAGGTCAGGGCACAGAGCCCCTCCCCCACAGAATGCTTCTGTAGTGGAGGGAGGGGCAGGGCTCTGGCTTCTGTGTCTGTGCTGCCTGGATTAACCCTGTGTGTGCCTGCTTCCTCCTGTTCTCTACACAGATTGAGGAGAGCAGAGGTGAGCCTGATCAATAGATGTGACAGTAGTGAAGTGTGTTACTATAATCATGATGTGTCTGTGGAATTGTGACTATACTAATAGAACAGATCAGGGAGGCATGTGAACGCTTCATGCTCTGCTGTACTAGTGACACATCCTGAGTATAGTAACACTTCCCAGCTGCCCTGTGTCTGTTCTGACAGGATTTGTTTGTTGCTGGAGATGTGGAGATTTGTATGCTACAGCAGGGGGTATAGGAACACTTACATCCCCCTGCTCTGCTATTAGCAATCACAGCTTATCAGCCCTCTCTCTGCTGTCTCCGTGGAGCTGACAATACAGCTTATCTAGCAGCAAGAGCCTGCAGCAGACCTAGGCAGGCACACACAGGGTTAATCCTGGCAGCAAACCCCCTCGCTCCCACCCCCCCTGCTGTATAGAAGTTATGGAGGAGAGCTGTCTGTGTGCTGAGGGGAGGGGGGAAGAGGGAGGAGAAGAGGCAGACAAGAAGCACGCCCCTGAATTCAAAAATCCTTTGCTCCTTTGCCTTTGAAGCAGGCTGAAAGCTTGTAATGAGACAACTCCTTTAAATATTCTAAAAGTCTCATGGGAAAAGATATGCAGTGCCCTCTATTGGATGCAGCATTCCTCAAGTCACATCCGACTTACTAAGCCTTGCCATGGAAAAGGGATTACCATAGCCATGCCAGTTTGTTCATCTGTAGACAGTTGTTTCGGAGTGTTGCCCTTCATTAGTGCAGAGCACAATACTGGCTGGCATTGCGCACAGGTCTATCGGGGTAAAGGTTTTCATTGGGGAAAGGCACCTGGCCAGCGTGTGGAGAGTTATTTCCATGACTAGTTATGAGCGATTGCGTCAACTATCGTCATCGGATCGATAGTCGATATCGTCAATTATCATGCCGATATCCGATAATAGATTATCGCCGATTACCATTAAAGTCTATGGGAGAGGAATAACACCTTCATTCTTACACCCAAACAGGGCTGGAGAAGCTGGGACAAGAGTCCCAGAAAAAAAGTCACAGACCATTCACTATCCCTGTCTTGTACCACAACATGACCCTTAAACCTGCATGACCCACAAATTAAAAAGTGACAGAAGGCAGTATTACTTGAACCACCATTTTAGTTGAACTGCACATTGACTATCCCTGTCCTGGAACGCAGCATGACCCCTGTATAACACAATGGGCCTGATTTATCAAAACTGTCTAACAGTAAGAATGTCTTAGTTGCCCATAGCAACCAATCAGGGCTTAGCTTTCATTTCTCCACAGCTGTTTCAAAAATAAAAGCTAAGCCCTGATTGGTTGCTATGGGCAACTAAGACATTCTTACTGTTAGACAGTTTTGATAAATCAGGCCCAATATGCGTACAACTGAGCTCTTTGCGCCAAACAGACACACGGACTGCAATAAGAGTATTTAAATGTTATATGGATTAATATGGCAGCCTTCGCACCACTGACTACAGGCTCATCCCTAGCCATGACGCTACAAGTAGCAATGATTCCTTTTTACCAGTATAAATATCTTTAGAGGCAATTAAATGACATGTTCATAACTCAACTTCATTTTACACTTGTAATTTGAGTAACTTTGTATTATTCATCTTGTACTGACCCTGAGTTACAGCTCTATAAAGCCATGTGCACAGGCAGCTGATCATTTTCCTTGCGGAGATGACCTGAAATGTGCAGAAAAATCCATGTTTGGATCCACGTTTTTTAAGTACTTCAAAAGATTGTTGACAGGAAGGGAAAGATTGGAGATTTCATTTCTGAAATCTGCAAAATATGAATGTATTTCTGGACTGTTATGGTAACCGTGCCCACCAATATGGTAATTATCATGAAAGGTACTCCGAATGGGCGCACATACTGAATCACAGTATTAGGAGAACTTTATATATGCTGTTTATTAAAAGAAATAGCAATATAATAGTAATGCACTTAGGAATAAGTATTTAGTAATGCAAGATTTAGTAATGCAATAGTAATGCACTTAGAATTAAGGTCAAAGTCAAAGGTCAAAGTCAAGGTCAAAGTCAAATTTGTACAAAATCCAGCAAATATGGTCCTAAAGAGGCCAAAAATCAATACCAAACTAAATCCAAAAATAAACCTCTATTCAAATATAACATTTAATCTGCATATTAAAAATCCATATAAAAAGCTCAACTGATAGGGACAACAAATGAGAAAGCATGTCCAAGGGCTCCAATATAATCCTATTTCTCACCGTAAGAAATCCAATAATACCCTAAAGCACAGGTGCCAAACTGCTGCCCTCCAGCTGTTGGGAAACTACAGCTCCCATCATGCATTTGTATAATCTATAACCGTGGGCATCATGGGAGTTGTAGTTTCCCAACAGCTGGAGGACCGCAGTTTGACACCCCTGCCTTAAAGGGCCCATAGTGGGGTAACTGCCTCGACAAGGGCGAGCGTTCGACCATTCTAGTTCTCACTAATGTCCCTAACTAAATCTATTAAGAGTCAATCTAAGCAATAACATAAGGATGCAATAGAAAACAAAAAGCTCCCATGTTAACAACAATAGACGTTGCTGCAGACGAATGACCTGAAATGCCCAACACCAAAAGACGGCGGGGTTAGAGAAAAGCACAATATCGGTGTTTGGAGATTTAACGCCCTTACACTCCACTAGTACTTAAATAGTCGTATGGGAAACGACTAGTGGAGTGTAAAGGCGTTTATTTTCCACACACCAACATGGTGCTTCTCCGTAATGAGGTACCGCAACCTTTCTGAGCCACACTCAAGTAAGTTCTACTCTGCACTGATGAGGGGCAAACATCCTGAAACAGCTGTGTGCAGATGAACATAACTGGTATAACTTAAAGCCCTTTCATATTGCAGGGCTCAGTGAGTCAAATGTGACTTGAGGAGTGTTACAACCAATAGATGGAGCTGAAGAGTACTACCTCTCTTCCAATGAACCTTTTAGAATATTCTGAAATATGTAAACATAACATAACCATAATGTAAATCCAGATACGTACTGTACACATGGCTGATATTTCTGTAGGAAAACCATACTAGAAATCCGTGTTGTGGGCTAATCTGCACACTGTCCATCAAAGTGGTTTCCAAGTGGAAACTGCCCACAATAAGTGACTTACTCCAGATGGAATCCATATGTAGAATATATAATAATAATGTTACTTTTTTCTGTGCTGTGGACTAACATATTTGTATCAGAAAAATCGACAATATATAAGCTACAGCATGGATTCCCTTTCGATATGTGGAAATTCACACAGGTTTTGATCTAAAAAGCATGCAGAAATCAACGTGAATTTCCACCATGTGAACGTGGACCTTAGGGATTAGACAGGTCTAGTGTTGAGCGAACCGTTCAAGAAAAGGTTCATTCGAGTCGAACTTTACAGATTTTGAGAACTCAGGCGGAACAGAGTTTTTTATGGTTGTTCGAGTAAAGTTCGCCTTCGACACGTTTGTTCGCTGCGCCATTTTTTACTTTCACTTTGAGCTGCTTCCTGTACTTTTGGTGCCATCCAATCAGTGCAGACAATAGAGAAGTGTCCAATAAGTCACCAGTGAGGGTGTAGGGTTCTCATTGGCTGCTGAAATCACATGACCCTGTTCCATGTATTACACTAAATTTCCTGTTGAACACCATTTCCAGTTTAATCTCAGTACTGAGCACACTGCTCTCTGTATCTGAATGCTTGAATGCATGCAAGCACCCCATTTCACAGTGATTTTTGAAAGAAAAAGCTGCTAGTTAGATTAGTTAGGGGGTGGGAGACAATAAGCTTAGGGAATTATACACAGCAAAAGTTAGGGAGTTGTAAATTGCTGCCTGCATATTTCACATCTTCAGTCTGAGTGCCCAAAAGTGCATGTCTGCTGTTTTGGGGTACAGCCAGTGGAGAAGACATGGTGAGCACCGTTGCAAATTATAGAGATTCAAGAACAGTTGTGATTTGCTGTGTTGCTGACAGGGTTCTTCCATAAGTTCCCGCTCAACAGATATTCCATTGAAAAAATTCTATTTCTAATCCTATTTGCTAGTTGCCAATTAAAGGGATTCAAGAATAGTTGTGATTTGCTGTTTTGCTGCCAGGGTTCTTCCATAAGACCCAGTTCAACAGAAATTCTATTTCTAATCCTATTTTAATTTAAAATTATAGGGATTCAAGAAGAGTTCTGTGTCGCAGTGTTACTGCCAGGGTTCTTCTTTAAGACACTGTTAACAAATATTCCATAGAAAGAAATCTATTTGTAATAGTATTTGCTTTATAGCAAATTTTTGGCATTCAAGAAGAAAACTTTCCAGTGTTTGAAGCAGAGTTCTTCCATAAGAAACCATTAACAAATGTCCCATAGAAACAAATCTATTTCAAATACTGGTTGGTCCTTGAAAATTTTCTTGAGGGCCCAAAAAGGTGATTTTTGCCGTTTTGTGAGTACAGCTAGTTGCTTGCTGTAAATTATTTGTATAGAAGAAAATTTAATTTTTCAACTTTTGGAGGTAGAGTTCTTGCATAACAGACCATTACCAAATCTCCCATAGAAAGAAATGTATTTGAAATTGTGATTGTTTGCTGTAAATTATTCTGATTGAAGAAATTTGGGGGTTCAGTAATTGTATAACACGCCATCTTCAAATCTTCTACACAAACAAATATATTCTAAACAGTGGTTGGTTGCTGAAAATTAGTCTGAGTGCAGAAAAGTTCATTCTTGCAGCTTTGGGGGTTCAGTAATTGTATAATGTATCGTCTCCAAATCTCCTATACAAAGAAATTAATTTTAAATAGTTGTTGATACTGAGCGGAGAAAGGTTCATTTTTGGCAGTTTTGGGGGTAAAATACATTTCAAATATACAGTGTGTTAATGTCATACAGATATATATCCAGGAAATAGAGTTCTCTCTTGCTAAATCTTACTCAATGCCAAAAAGTGTAATATTGCAATATTTTAAGTCCACATAATGCTGAAATACACCAGTGCATTATTGTGTTCCACATATACAGTGGGGAAAAAAAGTATTTAGTCAGCCACATGTGCAACTAATTGTGCAAGTTCTCCCACTTAAAAAGATGAGAGAGGCCTGTAATAGACATCATAGGTAGACCTCAACTATGAGAGACAAAATGAGAAAACAAATCCAGAAAATCACATTGTCTGATTTAGAAATAATTTATTTGCAAATTATGGTGGAAAATAAGTATTAGGTCAATAACAAAAGTTCACTGCAATACTTTGTTATATATCCTTTGTTGGCAATGACAGAGGTCACAAGGTTGGCACACACTGTTTCTGCTATGTTGGTCCATTCCAATTTTGAAATATAGATGAAGGAGTTAATCTTCATATAAGACTCTATTTATTAAGCATGTCCATTAAAACATACAAATTCCACTGTGCAATAAATATTCTACTTGTGTTTAGTAGATCATAATATACAATGACCAGTAAAGTCCACTTTAGGAAAGCATATCCACTACACTGGCATCCACTTTTCTAGGAGCCAGGTCGTGGAGTCAGTGGTGAGCATGCAACATTTCAAGAAGAGCACCTCCCCTTTCTCAAGCACAAGCGCTCAACATCGTAACTTACTTTTATACCTAATGAAACATTATATCTACATTTGTTAAAACAGTCAAGTCTATGTTCTAATACAAACATTACAAACAATAAAAACATATGTATCGAACCTTACACAAATACTCTGAGATTTAAATTTTCATTTAGACCCGCTGGAGCTAGCGTATTTAAAGTGTATATCCAGGCTGCCTCCCATTGTAATAGTAGATTCTCTACATTCTGACCCTTTTCACATGTAACCTCTTCTAGGACGCACTATCGTAGTTCAGAGACTTTATGTTTAAACTCAATAAAATGACGGGCCACGGTGGATTCCCCGTATTTTTTCTTAACGCCTTCTTCAATGTCTGATATTGTACCCTGTCTTTTCATACTCCTAATATTTGAACGATGTTCTTTCAGTCTCAATTTTACATTACGAGCGGTTTGACCCACATAGCTTTTGCCACAAGGGCATCTAGGGAGATTAATCACCGATTTTGAATTACAAGTATAAAATCCTTTCAAGAAAATGTTATGTCCTTGTGTTGGATGGGATATAAAAGTACTACGAATAATTGAATTACAGTGTTGACAATTAAGGCACAGGTATGTGCCTTTTTGTTTTGGCATAATTGTCCACTTCTGTCTAATTTAAGGTCAGAAGACATGATTTTACTACCTATAGTTCGCCCTCTTCTATAAACAAAATAAGGAGTATTTTTAAATAACCGACCATATTTAATGTCTTTAGACAACACGTACCAATACTTCCTGATCGCCCTTCTAATAATCGAACTGTGAACATTATAAGTACTGACGAACACTAAACGATCCTCTTGCTTTTCTTTTTGAGATTTCTTTACTAAACTGGCCCTATCTCGTTTTTCTACCTCATCGGCCATCTCTTCTAGTGTTCCTCTATCATAACCCCTAGACACTAATTTTTCATTGATTTTATTATTTTCTTCCAAATACAAATGATCACTCGAACAAATTCTTCTAGCCCTTATCAGCTGTCCCTTAGGAATACCACAGAGGACCTGAGGGGCATGCTGACTTTTTTTATGCAAAACATTATTTTTATCAGTAGGTTTTGTATACAAACCCCTTGTTCAGACCTTCGCACTTTAACATCAAGATAGTGGACGACATCTTTGTCTATTGTGGTGGAAAAATGAATTAAAGGGTGACAATCATTTATTATTTCCAAAAATTGTAAAAATTCTTCTTTAGTACCCTTCCACAAGGGTATTAAAGAAGAATTTTTACAATTTGTGGAAATAATAAATGATTGTCGTCCACTATCTTGATGTTTCAGTAGGTATAAAAGGAAGTTACGATGTTGAGCGCTTGTGCTTGAGAAAGGGGAGATGCTCTCCCTGAAACTTTGCATGCTCACCACGGACTCCGCCTGTCTGTCGTAGTCCATGACCTGGCTCCTAGAGAAGTGGACGCCAGTGGAGTGAATATGCTTTACTGGTGGACTTTACTGGTCGTTGTATATTATGATCTACTAAAAGAAGTAGCATATTTATTGCACAATGGAATTTGTATGTTTTAATGGAAATGCTTAATAAATAGAGTCTTATATGTAGATTAACTCCTGCATCTCTATTTCAAAATTGGCATACTATAGGAGAACGAGCTCCTTTTACGTAGGCGTTTCATGCAGACCAGTAAAATTTAACTATATCACTATCGGTTTTTCTTGTGAATGTTGGTCCATTCCTCTAGGTAGATCTCCTCTAGAGCAGTGATGTTTTGGGGCTCGCTGGATAACAGGATGTCAGGGTAACAGGACTTAGTACATTTGGTGGTAGCACAGGTGGAGGCATTTAAAAAATAAAGATTTGGAGGGCTACAAGGAGGAGGAGTAAGAGGTGTATGCAGTGCACCTCGAGGTTATACAGGTGTATATTTCAAAATAAATTCAGCCGTAAGACTTGTAAATCTAGCTGTTGGCAGCATCAGAATGCAATTTGTAGAAGCAGCAGGTACAGGAACTACGGACATGAGATGTAGTGTAGTTTACATGTGTATTTCACATTGTCAAGAAGATGTGCTATAGTTTACTGGTCAGTGTCATTGGCAACTGGGGCAACAAAATGGTCAGAGATCCACGCTTGATTCATTTTTATAAATGTCAATTGATCCACATTGTCAGGGGAAAGACGGATATGTTTGTCAGTTATCACCCCGCCAGCTGTGCTAAATGTGCTTTCCGAGATGACGCTGGCTGCCGGGCAAGATAAAACTTATATGATGTGTTGAGCAAGCTCAGGCCATTCATCCAGTTTGGACACCCAGAAGTTGAATGGTTCCAGACTAAGTCCAAAAACATCATTATTGAGCTGCAGGTAGTCATGGACCATGGTCTTAAGGCGGTCTCTGTGTGTCTGAATGCTGCCCTGCCTGCAGTCGTCGGTGAGGTGGTAAGAAACAAGTGAAAAATGTCATCCAGTATGCTTCTGCCACACTGCCTGCTACGGCTATTTGCCATTCTAATGCTGCCACGTTGCTGACAATGTTCCACCGTGACATTAGAATGTGAAGAAGACGCAAAAGATGTCTCTAGTCGGTCAATGAGCACTGTCTCAAAATCTTGCATTCTACTGTCAATTTGTGTGGGTGGAAGGAAATTGTTCACTTTTGTCTTGTATCGTGGATCAATGAGGGTGGCCACCCAGTAATCGCTGTTCATTTTTTTTTCTTATTATTATTATTATTATTTTTTAAGAGGGAAATCCAACACCAGTGGATTCTTTTTATTAAGTTTGAAAAATTATACACAAGACAATATTGGTAAAGAGAACAGTTAAAATGTTAAGACAAATAAAAAGTCATCCATGTCAGCCAGTATAGGAACACTCCCACACCAGGTACACAGAAGGCTGTCTGCTGTACGGCGTCTAATCTAGTCGAACCAGTACCTCTATGTTCCTCATTGGTATGTTCTTGCTGCCACCAATGGTACTGCTGCCTAATGTAGTGGAACCGATACCTCGCTGCTCCCCATTGCCATGTTCTCGCTGCCACTAATAGTACTGCCGTCTAATGTAGTGGAACCAGAACCTCGCTGTTCCCCATTGCCATGTTGTCGCTGCCACCAATGGTACTGCCACCTAATCTTGTTGAACCGGAACCTCGCTGTTCCCCATTGGCATGTTCTTGCTAGTCAGGTCAATAACTTCTGTTTTCATAAGTGAAAACCAACCTACCAGTTCTATAATTAGTTTTATATCCGTTGTCTCCTGGAGTGATATTTTTGGGACACAATTCAGTTTTATAATTGATAGAATATGCAACCCTGTCATTACCTTTGGACTTGCAATGTTTCCCGAGCACCAATAAATCAGTGCAAAATATCATTCTCAAATGAAAGATAGCATCATTCTCTATGTGAAAGGATGGAAGTAAAATGAATCACAGATGCTTTCAATCATGGAACAAAGATGACATCAACACAAAGGTGATCTTGTAAAGTGTCTGACTGAATGTATAAACCAAAAAGTGTAGAAGATAAAATGTAAAATAACCGTGAAAGGGATTGTGTAACGTTTCAAAGGATGATAAGCAAGATGATAAGCGGTCACAGGTATATAGACAGTCCCTAAAATGTCTCTCATAATGTGAGTGGATCATTAGGGCCATGGGTGGCAGATGTCTGTCCAGATGTGGCCAAGGACGTTAGGGCAGGACACCAGAATGGCAGACATTAGAGCCATGGATTCTGGACCAGTAGGCAGTAGACACTGGAAACAGCTGACCTTGGACCGGCAGGCAACACACCAGGAACAGTGAACTCCAGATTGGCAGATGGAACACATTAGGCACAGCGGTCTCTAAACCAGCAAGTGGCCCACACCAGGAACAGTGGACTTTGGACCAGGAGGTGGCATACACTGGGGACAGCAGACTCTGGACCAGCAGACCGAACACACCGGGCACAGCAGACTCCGGACCAATAGATGCCACTCACTGGGAAGAGTAGACTCTGGACCAGCAGGAGGGACACTAGGGACATAGAAGACCACACACCAAAGGACTTATCACAGGGTACTTTAATGCAGAATACCTGTGCACAACAAACTCCAGCATACTCAGGATGGGATGTAGGCAGCAGGAGACCAGTATGGGGTTGCCGGATAGTAGAAGGGAGAAGGAAACCAGCAGAAGAGTGACACGAGCGGCAATTCCAAGGGCAGAAGCAGGCACATAACCAGTAGACAGGCAGATATAAAACCCGGCAGACAACAAAATAAGGCTAGGGTCACAGGAACACAGGAATAGGAGGAACACAGGAATCACCAGAACATAAAGGGCTTGACCCTAGTGCAATAGACCATAGTATATACAAAAAAACACTCAGGCCCAGACTGGTGATAGTAGTTGGGTTTGATAGTTCAGTCTGATAGGACTATAGCTGGGAGAGCGCTCAAAGGCAGATGTTAACTGTTGCCTTCCTGAATGGTAAAAAAAAAACTGAGTAAATGCAACATGCCAATCACCAGGGTCAAATGGCATGTTGTAGACTGAGCAGAGGCAAGAGACCTTGCAGATCACGATAGAGTGTCTATTTAGAGATCATTGTCCTTTACAGGTAATTAGATAATTCTGGGTCTCTAGAGTCTGGTTTAATAGTCTTTTGTTCAGGATCTTCTCTTGGACACAATGGCTACAGACAACATCTCTCTCTGGAGGATATGTCCTGTCCTGCATTACACAAATAATCAATTGACTTGTATGAACACTAGTAAGTTATATACAGGGGGGAAAAAAGTATTTAGTCAGCCACCAATTGTGCAAGTAGTCCCACTTGAAAAGATAAGAGAGGCCTGTAATTGACATAATAGGTTGACCTCAACTAAGACAAAATGAGAAAACAAATCCCAAAAATCACATTGTCTAATTTGGAAAGAATTTATTTGCAAATTATGGTGGAAAATAAGTATTTGGTCAATAACAAAAGTTCATCTCAATACTTTGTTATATATCCTTTGTTGGCAATGACAGAGGTCAAACGTTTTCTGTAAGTCTTCCCAAGGTTGGCACACACTGTTGCTGGTATGTTGGCCCATTCCTCCATGCAGATCTCCTCTAGAGCAGTGATGTTTTGTGGCTGTCGCTGGGCAACACGGACTTTCAACTCCCTCAAAGGTTTTCTATGGGGTTGAGATCTGGAGACTGGTTAGGCCACTCCATGACCTTGGAATGCTTCTTACGAAGCCACTCCTTCATTGCCCTTGTGGTGTGCTTGGGATCATTGTCATGCTGAAAGACCCAGCCATGTTTCATCTTCAATGTCCTTGCTGATGGAATGAGGTTTGCACTCAAAATCTCACGATACATGGCCCCATTCATTCTTTCATGTACACGGATCAGTCCTTCTGGTCCTTTTGCAGAGAAACAGCCCCAAAGCACGATGTTGTCACCCCCATGCTTCACAGTGGGTATAGTGTTCTTTGGATGCACCTCAGCATTCTCTCTCCTCCAAACACGATGAATTTTGTTTCTGCCAAACAGTTCTACTTTGCTTTCATCTGACCTTACGACATTCTCTCAATACTCTTCTCGATCATCCAAACGCTCTCTAGCAAACTTCAGACAGGCCCGGACCTGTACTGGCTTAAGCAGGGGGACACGTCTGGCACTGCAGGATCTGAGTCCCTGGCGGTGTAGTGTGTTACTTATGGTAGTCTTTGTTACGTTGGTCCCAGCTCTCTGCAGGTCATTCACTAGGTCCCCCCATGTGGTTCTGGGATTTTTGCTCACTGCTCTTGTGATAATTTTGACCCCACGGGGGAGAGCTTGCGTGGAGCCCCAGATGGAGGGAGATTATCAGTGGTCTTGTATGTCTTCCATTTTACATAGTTAGTACTGTTGAAAAAAGACACATGTCCATCAAGTTCAACCAAAGGTGGGGAAAAAGTGAGTGAAGGGAGGAAGACAAGGACTTTCAGCCCATTTATCCACATTGAACCTCATTTGCCAAGTGGATTTCCAAACACTCAGTGTGTCCAGGTTTGCCTGCAATTTATGAGCATCATCCATTGATTGTACTACCCTACATAGCTTGGTGTCATCTACAAAAATAAAAACCGTGCTATTGATCCCCTCCACTATATCATTAATAAATACATTAAATAAAAGAGGACCCAATACTGAGCCCTGGGGCCACCACTCATAACAGGGGACCACTCAGAGTAGGAGTCATTTACTACCACTCTCTGACTACGATCTGATAGTCAGTTTTTAATCCAATTACACACTGTTATCTCTAACCCAATGGATTCAAATTTACCCAACAAACGCTTTAAGTGACAGTATCAAACGCCTTTGCAAAGTCTAAAAACACATTATGCACAGCCGCCCCACTATCCAGATTTCTACTCACTTCCACTCACTTTCTAATTATTGCTCCCACAGTTGATTTCTTCACACCAAGCTGCTTGCCTATTGCAGATTCAGTCTTCCAGCCTGGTGCAGGGCTACAGTTTTGTTTCTGGTGTCCTTCGTCAGCACTTTGGTCTTCACCATAGTGGAGTTTGGAGTGTGACTGTTTGAGGTTGTGGACAGGTGTCTTTTCTACTGATAATAAGTTCAAACAGGAGCCATTACTACAGGTAATGAGTGGAGGACAGAGGAGCCTCTTAAAGAAGAAGTTATAGGTCTGTGAGAGCCAGAAATCTTGCTTGTTTGTTATTGACCAAATATTTATTTCCACCATAATTTGCAAATAAATTCTTTCCACATCAGACAATGTGATTTTCTGGATTTGTTTTCTCATTTTGTCTCTCATAGTTGAGGTCGACCTATGATGTCAATTACAGGCCTCTCTCATCTTTTAAGTAGAACTTGCACAATTGGTGGCTGACTAAATACTTTTTTTCCCCACTGTATCAGACTTCAGCTCCAGTTAGCAGGAAAAAGGAATTATCCAGCGTGCTCATTGTATGATGCGCTTTCTTTTTCCTGTCTGCTGATTGTAGATCATCAAAATAGGGTTATCTAGGTTAGAAAAAAATGGCTTTATGGTGACCTAATAAATATGTATAAATATATAAAGGGTCAACATATCTCTTCCATGATCTATCTATACCCAGATCTGTATCCAGAACACCGAGGCATCCTCTGTTTCTAGATGAAAGAAATTTTCTACATAGACGGAAATTCTTTACTGTAAGAGCAGTGAGACTGTGGAGCTCTCTGTCATGGTGAACTCACCAAAAGAGTTTAAAACGGGCCTAGATGCATTTCTGGAATGTAATAATGTTGCAGAGTATAGTGAGAGTAGTCGTTGATCCAGAGATTTATTCTGATTGCCAGATTGGAGTTGGGAAGGAATTTTTTCACTTAGATGAGGAATTCAGCTTCTGCTAATGGTTGTTTTCTGTCTTCTTCTGGATCAGTGGTGTAGGGTAAGAGGCTAAACTGAATGGTCATTTATCTTTTTTTAGCCTTCCAAAATATGTTACTATAATTGGTTGCTCAATTTTCTCTCAATCATCTACAAAACTGAACTGGTCTGGCCCGAATCCATAGAGCAACACTAATCAACAGAGTAGGTTTTAGAGGACATGGGGCTCAAAGTGCTGAAATATTGCACCAACAATATAGTTGCCTACTTTATAATATAATCAACATCACTATACAAAGACCTGTATAACCAAGTAGTGCCCCATATTGTGCACCAGACACCAAAAATCATACAGCATCATACAGGTCGCCCATAGTGTTTAAAGAGAACCTATCACATAGGTTATGCCCCCCTTGCTGAGGACAGCACAAACTAGTGACAGAACTGCTGTTTCCAGCGCTGTGTCCCTTATTCTGTAAGATGCTGGAGTTTTAGAGCACTTACCCTTCAAATCTTAATCATGAGTAGGTGTTTGCTCCGCCCACCAAAGGTTAGCTCCACCCACCTGGCAGTTATTCACATGTTTCTACCTATACAAAGTAATAGGTTTATCAGTTGAGGTGGGTGGGGCTAGCCTCAAGTGGGCGGGGTATAAAAAACGGACTCTTTTCATGACTCTTTTCAGGTGAAATCTACAGATTTGAGCAGTAAATATTCTAGAACTACAGCATCTTATAGAATAAGGGACACAGCGCTGGAAACAGCAGATCTGATACTAGCTTGTGCTGTCCTCAGCAAGGGGGGCAAAAACTATGTGACAGGTTCCCTTTAATTTTGTTCTTCAAAGTGTTAGGTTTACTGTGACACCAGATATGTATATTTTTTCAATTGTAATACTCTTTCATAACAAAAGCGGAGGAAAAGCACAGTTCTATTCAAGTGAAAATGGCAACAGTTGCCTGTACAACCAGGGGGCAGGAAATATTGTGCCAAAAAGACTGAAATAGGACCTCAGTACTGTCTCAGCATTATGTCCCTTCATTCTCAGCGTTGGTTGTTGGGCTCAATAGTTGGGCCCAAAAGTCAAACACGCAGCAATCATAAAATAACACCATCTTCTCACAATATGCATTGACGTTATTGGATTAAATAATCCTTAAACTATTATCTGCAAATACAAAAAGATCTTCAGATATTTTGTGGAGAAAAAAAATCTGGAATAAAATCTAAAAATAATTTGATTTTGTACTTAGAAGGAAGATACCAATCAAATGTGAGCGTACAAAGTGAGCAGCCGCAGTAATAAAGGGCAGCTTGACCATGTAGAAAGAACATTTTGATGAAGTAACTCTTTTTGAAACATATAATTTAGTGATTCTTTTGAAAAGAAAAATTTCATAACAGCAAGCTATTTCTCATGAAAATTACAGCTTAGCTATACAGACTGTAACACTTATGCTGGTGCTGATAGCAGTGCTTGAAACATGGGATTATACATATATCTATTACGTTGTCCATGTTCAGACATTTTGTATGTATAAGAAAGTAATCTTATTCAATTTGCAAGAAAGAACCTTGGCTTGATTTTGATGGCTCTAAAAACCGTGGTCCATTCATAGAAAAGTGCTTTCTACTGTAATGAGTAGTTAAGCCCAAAAATTGAAATGTTTTATAGTTGTTAATGAGACTGTACACTTGGAAGGGGTGTAAAAGCTATTTACCCCTTACCAATGGGACTCTCCTTATGTAAAAGCTCACTGCATTTCCATCGTAGTTGTCTGTACGTAGCTTCACTCTTTTTTCCGCTTGGACTTCACTTCGAGCAATTGTCACGGAGATTAGCTCCTTTGAAATTAGGCTATGTTCACACGGGGTAATTTAGGTGCGGATTTCACAGCGTATTTGCGCTCTAATACGGGCGAGATGCACGCCGAAATTATGGTAATCCATAGTTCTAGTAGAGAACTATGGATTACTTCCCCTCTCCCCGCTCGTACAATCCGATCGTATTGTACGCCCGGGGAGATAAGTGACATATCAATTATTGGCGGCGAATACGTGCCGCGAGTAATGAATGTCAATGGGGCCAACGGGCTGTCGCCCCCTCCTCCCCCCGTGCCGTGGGAGTGCACGCATATTTGCACAAGCTCCCGAAAAACACAATGTACTGCAGCGCGTACTATACGCGCCACAATACATCGTGTGAACATACCCATAGGCTTAACTGTTTCCTCATCAGAGGTGAAAACTGCCTCTGCAAAGGTAAAATCCTCAGCAGAAATCCAAGGCTCTGTCCACACGAGTATTTCAAGTCGGAATCTGCAGATTCTGACTTGAAATATTCATCTAAACCCTAAAGTAAATGATTTTCGGTTTCATGGCAGAACACTGGCTCAGCCCCATTCATACATGTCACCCTTAGAACATGTTCATTCTTTAATCAAATTCCGCCTTGAAATTTTCTATTAATGTCAATGGGGATAACTTAAAGCCTCATGTAAAATGTGCGGTTTTTAACCCCTTAACGACCTTAGACGTATCCATACATCCAGGTCGTTTGGGGGTTCACGCACCGGGACGTATGCATACGTCCTGAGGATCGCGCGAATTCTAACGCAGAGTTCGCGTGATCGGCGCGGGGTGTCAGCTGTATATTACAGCTGACATCCCGCAGCGTCGGCCCCGGCCCCGGATCGCTCCGGGGGAGGGGGGGGGGGCAGTTAACCCCTTAATTATAGCGACGATCTGGGTCGCAATAAACTAAGGGAGACGCAGGAGGAGATCGCTCCTCCTGCGTCTCTGTCGGCTGGCAGCAGCGCACGGATCGGGCGATCCGTACAGCTCCTGCCCTCTGACAGACAGCACGGAAAGGGCAGAGAATCCCTTCCCGGGGTTGTCTGTGACGTCACGATCCCCGGCCCGTGCCCCTGTGGGCTTTGCCCCGGCCCATGTGACTGACAGTTGTCATGGGAAAACAGCCCATAAGAAAACAAACTGTGCACTGTTTCCAAATTGAATGAGAGATCTAAAAAACTCTCATTAAAAACCCCCTAGGGGGGAAAAAAAGTAAAATAAAAATGGTTAAAAAAAGGGGGAAAAAATTTAAAAAAAAAGGGGAAAAACAAAAAAAAACCACAAACACGAAAAAATAAAATAAAAAAAGGGGTAAAACCCCCCCTTTTTCCCCCTTTAAAAAACCAAAAATGGCCCCAAAAAAAAGGGATCAAAAATTTAAATTTTAAAGTACCCATTTTTTGGTATCCCGCGTGGGTTAACGCCCCTGCCCTAAAAATTTTTGTCATGTTAAATTAACCCCAGTAGGGTTTGAACCCCCGTAAAAAAAAAAAAAAAAAAAACAATCCAAAAATTAAATTATTTTTCCCCAACCCCAGCACATAAAAGGGAAAATAAAAAAGCGATCAAAAACTCCTAAAATCCCAAAAATTTTGTACCAATTAAAAAACGTCAGTTTATCCCGAAAAAAAAACCCCTTATACACTCTGTATAGGGAAAAAATAAAAAATGTATGGGTCCCCCAAAGATAGCGAGGGCAAAAATTTTGGGTTTTACACACTAAAAAACTTTTTTTTTTTTTAAATGCTTAAACTTAAAAAAACTATGAAAAATGGGGAAATCGCCTTAATCTTTAGGCCCCAAAAGGGAGAAAAGCTAACTTATAAAGGATACTGCAGGGTGACCCCTGTTAAAAAAAAAAAAAAAAAACATTTATTTGGATTGCAAGTATTTTTCGTCACCCTGGCCCCCAAAAAAAAGGATTTAAAAGCAAATAAAAAACCCTTGTCCCCCCAAAAAATGATACAAAAAAAAAACGTCAATCATCTCACAAAAAAAAAGGGTCCCTACACACCCCAAGCAAAAAAAATTTTTAAAAAAGTTATGGTTCAACTTGGCGTTTGCAAAAAGGGTTTTTTCCTGGTTGAAAAAAAGGGGTTTTTTATTGTAAAAAAAGCAGTAAAACATAAAAAAATATAAAATTGGATATCGGTGAAAATCGTTTTGGGCCCCTGCTGATAAAGAACCAATGTCATAAACACTCACTGGCCCTTTATTAGGTACACCACCCAAGTAAGGGGGTTGGGAAACCCCCTTTTGGGCCTTAGAACTGCCTCAATTCTTCTTGGCAAAAGTTTTCAAAAAGGTTTTGCAGCGACCCCCAAATTTGGGAAAAACCGGGGGGCCCAAAAGGGAGTCCCAAGAAAATTTTCCCCCCAACACCATGACCCCAAACACCCCCACCTGAACCTTTTGATAAAAGGCGGGAAAGGGGGGACCCATGCTTTCATTTTGGGTTTGACGCCAAATTCTGCCCCCTACCACCCGGGAAATTGCAGCAAAAATCGAGACCCCATCAGACCGGGCAACTTTTTTCCCCAATCTTCTACGGGTTAAATTTTCGATGAGCTTGGGCAAATTGGAGCCTCATTTTTTTTTTTTTTTTCTTAGCTGAAAGGAGGGGCCCCACCCGGTGTGGTCTTCTGCGCTGTACCCCAATCTGCCTCAAATTTTTCCCCGGTACTGTGCTTCAGAGATGCTTTTTTCTCCCTTACCTTGGTTGAAGGGGTTTCTATTTGAGTAAATTTGCCTTTCTATCAGCTCGAACCAGTCGGCCCTTTCCCCTTTGCCCTCGGCATCAAAAAGGGAAATTTCCGCCCACGGGACTCCCGGCTCCGGGAAAGGGTTTTTTTTTTTTTGGGGACCATTCTCTGAAAACCCCTAGAAAGGGTTTTGTGCGTGAAAATCCCAGGAAAACAGCATTTTTCTGAAATCTCAGACCGGCCCTTCGGGCACCAACAACCTGCCCCCTTCAAAGGCACTCAAATCCCCCCTTTCTTCCCCATTTTGATGCTTGGTTTGAACTTCGGAGATTGTCTTGCCCCATGTCAACATGCCTAAATGCACTGATTTTTGCCAGCCAGGGTGTTTGGGCCCTGATTAGAAATTAAAGTTTTAAACCCGAGCATTTGGACGGGGTGTACCTAATAAAGTGGGGGGTTGATTTTTTTAGGGTACAGGGCCGCTATAAAAATAAAAAAAAAAACACTACAAGATTGCTTTTTTTTTGTTCAAAAAAACTCAGAAAATCCCTTAATAAAAAGTGAACGTAGCATCATAGGGCCCCCCAAATGGTACCAATAAAACCTTCAACCCCACCCCCGGGGGAAAAAAAAACCAAGACCATACACAGCTCTGCACACAGCCAAAAAAAAAAGTTAAGGCTGTCCGAAAATGGACAAATAAAAAAGCAATTTTTTATAGGGCGTATTTTCTACTCTGTAAAAAGTAATAAAAAAAGAAAAAAACCCCAAAAATAAAATCTATATTATTTTTAATTTTTACCCCCACCCCCCCATTAAAGGTAATAATTTTTTTCCCCCCAAAAAACCTTTTTTCACGGCGAATTTCTGTAAAATTGAAACTCAAAAAAAAAAATGACCGGAACTGCGGGTTTTTCCCCCCCTTTTCATTGCCCCCAATTGGGTTAAAAAAAAATATGGAACAAACCGTGCCCTTTAAAAAGCACAAATACACCCCTAGAAGAAAATCCCTGATGGGTGGGTTTAAATCCAAAAAGGGGGACTTCTGGGAAAGGTTTTTTGCCTGTTCGCCTTTTTTGGGGGCTTTGGGAAAAAGCGACATTTGGCCCCCCCAAAAAAAAGCTTCCAAAAGCCAAAAACGCTCCCCTCCCTTAAAACCCCCGCCATGGCCCCAAAACAGCAGTTTAAACCCCCATTTAGGGTATTGCCCGAACCCTTGGGAAAAAAATTGGGTTTAAAAAAGTTTTTTAAAGGGGTTTTTTTTCCCGGGGTTCCTTTTATATTTAAAAAAAATTTTTTAACTAAAATTTGCAGATTATTGAAAAACAAAATTTTTTTTTTTAATTTTACAGCCTTATGCTAAAAAAAAATTTTGTGAATAAACCCGTTTGGGGTCATTATACTCAAAAAGCCCCCCCTGGAAAATATTTTAATTTTGGGGTGTTAAATTTCCAATATGCGTCTTTTTTAGGGGTGTTTTTAAGTTTTTGGGACCTTAGGGTTCCCCAAACCTGAAAAAGGGGCCCCTAAAAATAAAAACGTTTTGAAAATGAGGGCCCCCGGTATAGTAGGTGCTTCCCCCCCTAAAATTTTTGGGGCTTATGGGTGAGCCCAAAAAAAATGCACTAGGGCCACATATGGGATATCTCTAAAAACGGCCCGAACCCGGGGAATTGATATTAAGTTGGGGATTTACATGGTCACCCTTTACCGTAAATTTCCCTGAAAAATGGTAAAATAAATTTAAAATTTTTGCAAAAAAAAAGTGAAATTTTTTAAATTTTACCTCCACTTTTTCTTTAAAAATTTTTTGAAATATCTGAAAGGGTTATCAAACTTTCCCAAAATATTGGGTTTTAAATAAGTTAAGGGTCTTGTTTCTCAGGGTGGCGCCCCTTATGGGGGTATTTTAACATGGGAGTCCCCCCCAAAGCCACGTAGAACTGGGTGGTCCTAAAAAAAAAGTATATTTTCAAAAATTTTTTTTGAAAATGGGAGAAATTATACTAAAATTTTTTAAAACCTTTAATGTCCCCTAAAAAAAAAAAAAAAAAACATTTAAAAAAAGATGCCAACCTATAGTGGACAAAATGGGAGATTTAGTTATAAACTATTTTGTTGGGGAAAAAAATTAACTGTCTTGCACGCCCCGAAAAATTTTGCAACTTTCAAAATTTGTAATTTTTCCCAAATTTTTTTATAAAATTTTTTATATTTTTCACAAACAAAAAAGGATTGTATGGATAAAAATTTTTTACTAACTTAAAAAACAAGGGGTCACGAGAAACAATTTTTTAATCACCCCCTAATAAGGGTAAAAAAATGTCAAAAAAATTATAACTCCCCATAAATTGAAAAACCCCTTTTTTTTTCCAAGGGGAAAATTTTAAAAAAAGGGCTGTGTCCAAAAGGGCAAAAAAGGTGGATCCCCCAAAGGGGGTTTAAAGGAAAATTGCACCCAAAAATGGGAAAGCCCAAAGGGTTTTCCGAAATGTAAATCCCCCGTAAAAAAAAAAAAAAAAGGGCCCCCCAATTTCCCTATGAAAAACCATGTGAAGGTTTCCTGTTTAAAGTCTCGTTGGATTTACAAAAGTTTTCAAATTTTTTAAAACCATCCCAAAAAATTGTACTTATCGTGTGGACGTGTCCTAAGGTAGCACCTTGAACTTCTGCTTCCGGTTCCACGTCAGATTTTTGTGATTGGAAAAAGCCAATGCACCTTATGTGTAAAACTGTCTAGCAGTAAGACTGTCTTTGTTGCCCATAGAAACCAATCTAACCTCAACCTAATTTCATATAATACTCTGGAAAAATAAAAGCTGATCTTACTATGGGCAACAAAGACAGTCTTACTGCTAGACAATTTTCATACATAAGGCCCAATGTGTGAATGTACCCTAACAGCCTGATAAAAATACCTCAATAACCTACAAGGGAAATGTAGCATTACATGTCAACCTCCATCCATATAATATAGGAAAGTTCTCTCTGTCAGAGCGGGTGTTGCTCTTATTGGGTGGCTCTCCATTTTGGCATGCAAAGATGGATCTTTAGAGATAGATCTCCTTCTATAACATCCATAAGCCCTAACAGGGTAACATCATCATTTATTTTAATCACAGTTGCAGTTAATTCCTGTAGGAAAGAAGTATAATCAGGGCTACCAGTAAAAGAAACTAGATCATAAAATCTGGATAAGATAGATGATAGGGTCTGCTTATACTCATCTTCTAAGGATGCATCAAACATTCTAGCAATAAGCATGTGCTATTGTGTTACATTAAAAGATACAGACTCCTTTTCACTAAGGGCGACATGTATGATTGGGCTTTTCGCCTGTTTTTTGGTGTAACCTGCGCCTCCCGCCCCGAATCCCCCTGTCGGACGCAGGGATGCGATGTTAGGCGCAGCGTTCGCCACTTTCAGCTGCGCCCCGCATTAAGGGGCGGGCAGTGGGCGCCTGTAGGCGTTCCCGGGGGGGGACGCGGCGCCCCTCGAAAAACTCCGAGGCATGTACGATCGCGAGTCGGCAAAGTGCGGTGCATTCAGCGCTCGGCAGCTCCCAAGGCAGACCTAGTTTTTTTGGTCTAAATCTCCGGCGGAGGGAAGTGAAGAAAGAAGGGAAACCCTGCGAGGAAACATAGAATATCGCAAGAGAAATCCGGCGCTCCGCTCCGTGCAGCATGGATTTGATTTAAAAAAAATCCCCTTTAAAAAGGGGGGAAAAAATTACAAAAAGAGCCCAAACCTCAAAAAATAATAAAATATTTAAAAAAAATCACTTCCAAAAAATCAGACCCGGGCAATACGGGAATTTGGATATTGGAAATTGCCAAAAAATCAGAAAATTAAAATTTCTGAAAGCTATTCTCTTTTGGTTGGCAGAAACCCCAATAAAATAGGGCGACTGAACCCATTAAAACTATGGAGAAGTTTGAACCATCAAAATCAAAGGCGGGACATTTTCAAAATACGTAAAAATGCAGAAAAGAGTGTTGGCTGAGCTAGCGGGGGCGGGGGCTACTGGGCCAAATCAAATAGGAGCGACGGACCATTATAGCCTTGAAGTTAAAAAGAGACGCGGTTATTTGGCCAATGGGAGGGAGGACGTTCCTTGGGTTTTTTTAATGAAATCTAAAATAAAATTGTACATGGCCGAAATAAAATGATAAGACCTACAAAAGTTGTCCCGATGTGTTAAAAAAGTAATAATAATATGGGGGAAAAGAAAAAAATTTTAATTTAAAAAAAAACTTTGTTTATTTCTTAATTTCGTTACCCAAAGGATAAATAGTATTGGTGAAACGAAAAAAAAGAAATACAAATATTTTTAGTGAATTAATTTTTTTTTTTTTTCTTTCCCCCCTATTATTATTCATTTTATATACAATCGGGACAACTTCGTATCTTTCTTTGATTTGGGCCCCTGACATTTTATTCAGATTTGCATTAGAAACCATGGGAGGTCGCTCGCTCTCCCATTGGCCCAAATAACGGCGCTCTTTTAAATTAGCCTCACAGAGCCCGCTGGCATTTTCTTTTCCCTTTAAAAAACTCTATGGGGGAAAGTAGCTTGCGCTCTGTTGGCTAAGCTGGACGGGGCCCCCCCCCGTTTTAACCAACCTTTTTCTCCCTTTTTTACGTTTTTTAAATTGTCCCACTTTGAATAGTTTGGTCAATATTTCTCCATAGGTTAAATGGGTCCCCTGTCGTCCTTTCTGATTGTTAAATTTCTCCCCATAGGTTAGAAGGGCCCACTGTCGCTCCCATTTGATTGGCGGGTTTATGCCAACCAATAAAAGAGCTTAAAAAATTTTGAATTACTGTATTTCCCGGCAATTCTTCTATTGCAATTCCTTATTTAACGCGGTCTCGGGGCGACAAACCCCGTTGTTAGGTATTTAACGATTTTTTTTTACACTTAATAAAAAATTTTTTTTTTTATTCAGCTCCATCCCGCACGGCGCTGGACCCGAGATTGCTTTTGTGCTGACTCTCCATAGACTAAATGGGAGAAGTAGCTCGCGCTCTATTGGCTGGGATAGCCAAGCCCCCGCTACCCAAACCCCAATAGCTCTTTTCAGCTTTTTTTACTGTTTTTTAAAACTGTTCCCCCTTTTGTTTTTTGATTGGTTCAAACTTCTCCATAGGATAAAGGGGTCTTTTTTTGTCTTTTTCTGATTGGCTGGCTTCGGGCCGCCCAATCAGAAAGCTTAAACAATTTTGAAATTACTGTATTTCCGGCAATTCTCTCTATTGCAATTCCTTGTGTAGCGCCGATCTCGGCAAAAACGCTTTTTTCGGGTTTTAAACTGATTTATGTTTATAAAAGGTTTGGCTCTTTTTCAGATAATTTTTTACATTAAAAAAAAAATTTTTTTTTTTATCTACTCCATCCCCGCCGGGCTGAAGCCAAAGATTTCATTGCGCCGATCTCCCCATAGACTACAAGGGAGAAGTGCTCACGCTTGATTGGCGGGATAGCCAACCCCCTAGCCAAAAATCAGCATTTTTTTACGTTTTTTTGAACTCCCCCGCCTTTGATTTTGTGGTTCAAATTCCCCTAGGCTATAATGGGTCCCTGTCGCTCCTATTCTGTTTGGCCCGGTTTTTCGCCGACCAATCAGAATAGCTTAAAACAATTTGAATTACTGTATTTCCCGGCAATGTCCAATATCCTAATTTTTGATATTGCGCGTTCTAGTTTTTTGGGAAAAGTGTTTTTTTTTTTTTCTTTATTTTTTTTTTTTTGAGGTTTGGCTTTTTCTGATAATGTTTTCCGCCTTTATAAAAGGGGATTTTTTTTTCATACCCGCCACGGACATTTTTAATTTTTTCTGTTTTCCAGCCTGTCTCGAATCGGGGAAAAAAAATTTCGGCGCAGTCCCTTCTGCGCTAAGTCCCCCACTGCGCCCCATACATGGCGAGGCGCGGGCTTTACTTTGTATGTTGAGTGCGCCCCATGCCGCATAAATAGGGCAAATTTTTGCCCGGAAAACAGGCGGGGAAAAAGGGGCGCCGGGACGTGGCGAATTCATCATGTCGCCCTAAAATTTTATTGTCGTCATTTGCTTCCTAAATGCAGCTATCTGAATAAAAATTCATACCATTTTGCTACTGTGGAGTTTGCATCCCCAAAAATTTTTAATCCTTAAAGGGCGTCTTACTGCTGCTTTACGAGCCACAGCCCGCTTAGACTCACAGGTGGGGTGGGTTTTGCAGCAGAAATGGGGTATCAAAAGTGAAAAAAAAAAAAAACCTCAAATTGCATGTGGGACCAATTTCCGGGTCTCACCAACAAAATAAATGAACTAGAATGATTTATTGCTGAAAAAAAAATGACATAATGGGGATAACTGAGACAAGGCTGGATGAGACCTATGACTGGGCGGTTAACTTACTGGATTACAGTTTATTTAGAAGAGATAGTAATAAACATAAGGGGGAACATAATGGTCTTTATGTAAAATCCTTTATGAATCCAACACTATGGGAAGATAGTACAGGGGGAAAGAACAGTGGGGTCATTATGGGTAGAATATATGGGTGGTAATAAAATTAAATCATATTAGGGGCTGCTATGGCCATCAAAACCCCCCGGAAGATTTTTTTCCTCAAAAAATAATGAGACAGTAATCTAGTGGATTTTTATTATGGTTTACTTCAACCACCCATATATTAAAAGGGAAAATGAAACCTGTGGTTCTCATAAAGGAAGCAGGTTTTTGTCAATAACTAAAGAAAATTTCCTTTCCAATGATGCAGGAACCGGCTAGGCAGTGTTTTAACTCCGTCCCCAAGACCCACCAACAGGCTGTTTTCAGGGTCTCCCACAGAATGCACTGAGAAAATTATAACCGTGCAGAAAGCACTGACAATAATTTTATCACCCGTGCAATATAGGAAAGCCCGAAAACTTGACCTGTTTTGGGGGGCATGAGGACGGGCTTGGAAAACACGGGCTAGAGGGAAAAGGCCCTTCTAGACTTAATATTCATAATAATCTGACAGAGTAACAAAGGTTGGGTTAGGGGGGGACCCGGAAATAGTGACCACAATATAATACATTTCCATTTATCCTTCATTAGAGTATTTTGTTGAGGAGCCACTTAAACATTTAATTTCAGGAAGGGTAATTTTAATCTGCTTAGTTAGGCCCTAAACCGCATTGACTGGACAAAGGGTTTTTAAAAATAAAGAAAAATAAAAAATGGGGATCTTTAAAAAAATCTCAAACGCCCCCTTTGAGAGGTACATACCTTATGGAAATAAAGTGAACAGAAACAGGAAAAAGCCAATATGGATCAACAGAGATATAAATGAGGCAATAAATGAGAAAAAAAAACAAAAATCATTTCAGCTATTTAAACAGGACGGCAGTGAGGAGGCCCTAAAAAGCTTTAACCCCTTCTCGACCTTGGGCGTAGAATACGTCGGTCGTTTGGGGGTTTTTCCGCACCTGGAGTTTGCATAGCCTGAGGACGCGCAACTCTAAACAGAGTTCGTGCGATCGGCGCGGGGGTTCAGGTATATTACAGCGAATCCCCCGGGATCGGCCCCGACCCCGGGGTCGCTCCAGGGGGCGGGCCCGGTTACCCCTTAAATTATTCCGACCATGGGGCGCAATAACCCCAAGTGAAAGCAAGGGGGGAAAGCTCCTCCTGCGTCTCTGTCGGGGCAGCAGCGCACGATCATGCGGGTGCTGTGTGTGACAGACAGCAGGAGGGAATAGAATACCCTTTAGGGTGTCGTGACGTCAAAGATACCCCCCGGCGTGCCCCCGTGGGATGGGCCTGGGATCTGACTGACCCTTGTCACATAGGAACCAGTCATAGCAACAAGCTGTGCATTGATTCCTATTGAATGAGAGCTAAAATCTCTCATTCAAATCCCCCATGGGAAAAGTAAAAAAAAAATATTTGAAAAAAGTAAAAAAAAATTAAAAAATGAAAAAAAATGAAAACAAAAACAAAAATAAAATAAAAACACGTACACCGCCCTTTTTCCCCTTTACAAAACGGCAATGCCCCAAAAAGATCAAAATAAATAAAGTACCCAAATTGGTATTGCGCGTGCGTAACGACCTGTCCTTAAATTGTCATTTAATTTACCCGTACGGTGAACGCCCTAAAAAAAAAGCAAAAACAATCCAGAATTAAGATTTTTTGTTTATTCGAAAAAATAAAATGGAATAAAAGTGATCAAAAA
>JAODAL010039694.1:0-37728 GCA_025379985.1 Phyllomedusa bahiana
AGCTTAAGGGGAAAACAAAAAAAAGGGTCCTACCTGCAGAGTGCGCAGCGGGACGACGCACCAGCAACATCCAAGGCATGCTCACAGCCTTCCAGTCTGGGGAACGCATCAATCCTCCAGAGGACCGTTGGATGCATTGGATGGTGCGCCAGAAGTGAAAAAAACCCCCTTTGGGGGTAGGTGACGGAAAAAGAATACCAGATCACGCACTAGCTCAGTGTCATCCTGAGGGTGGAAGAAGTGTTTCGCTCTCTGGATGGTAGTGAAAATGAAACGACAAAGAGGAGAGAGGAAAATGAGAAAATGAGGACCTAGATGAGGATGATAGAGAATAGAATAATGGGAAAAATAGGGGAAACCGAAGAAAAAGTAAAGCTAAGGTGAGGATGTAAAAAATAAATGAATAATATAAGATAAAATAGTGGGGAAAGGAGAATAGTGAGATAAAGTGGAAATTGTAGTAGCGCAGCAGTATATAAGAACAAATGGATGTGTAATGAGCATTAAAAACAATGAAAGAGAGAGGGGAAAAATAGAGTGGAAAAAGAGAGACAAAGTATGGGTAGAGGTGGAATGAGAAGTAAAAAAAAATTAAAAAGGTTTTGAGTATAGAAAAAATGGGGGAAGCAAAGGTATATTTCTCAAGATAGGACCAAAATAAACATCCCTGAAAAGGAATCATCAGTGGTTGGGAGAAAAAATTTAAGCCATATGGAACATCAAAAATAATTTTCATATAGATTAGGAACAAAAAAAAGGTAATATCTATAATAGGGAGATTAATCAAAACAAGCAAGTCGAAAATAAATACAAAACAAGAAAATAAAAAAAAGATACATAAATATGGGCTCACCAAAAAGGCTTACAAAATAAAGTATATACAAATCAGCAAAATAAAGTATATACAAGTCAACCCAAAACACATGAATGTATGTGTTAATTTCTAAAGGAATGCAGTACAAAGAACTTATATTGGAGTATATCACAGCCTCTTGCAATCAAATTCCCCATTTCGGCCTAGTGGTTCATTATTCCAGAGTGTTTGAATCTAGTATGCCTCACTCTTTTTGAGCAGCATTATATGGTTGCCACAACCCCATTTTTTGGTGGGACTTTGGTTACTATTTGGGAAAGGCATTTTGAACTTTTTTGGGGTTGGTGGGGAATTAAAATGGGAAAAAAATAGGTAGATGATTTTGTTGGCACCGAATAGTAGATTTGTGTTTAGACAGCCGATCCTTACATTTTTGTGTAGTCTCCCCTATGTAAGCTAATCCATATGAGCATGTTAATAGGTAAATGACATAATTTGAGTCACTGGTATAAAAACCTGGGATCTTAAATCTATAACCCGTATGTGAGTGTAGAAAAAAAACACCTCTAGTTACAGAAGAGCAATGGGAGCAATAGAGACATGGATAAGTGCCTACATTGGGTGTTGAGTCCTTTGAAAAGGTAGCTTAATGGAAGATCTGTTAACTGCCTTAACAAGAGTGTCTCGAGGATTACAGTCTCTCTTGAAACACTGCTTGGGTGTACGTTGGAACTCATTTATGTCTGGGTAGGCCTTTGTAAAATGGATCGATGTTTCTTTAAAACCCCTGTTCTCAGTTGTGGAGGTGTTATTGGATGAAGTTATGAGAAAAGAGAAGAGGAATTACCTTAATAATAATAATAATAATCTTTATTTCTATATCTCCAACATATTCCGCAGCATTTACAAATTAAGGGTAAACATACATCTTACACATTAAAAGTACTTAAAATGAGACACAAGGGGAGGGCCCTTCTCATGGAGCTTACAATCTTTAGGGTGTATGGGTGAAACATGGGTAAAAAGTGCCAAGTTTAAAGGGTCGGCCCAAATGTTTCAAAAATAGGGGGGGGGTTTTAATGAAAAATGGTTTGAACTGCCACCCAGACTGTACATTAATACGTAATGCCTTGAGTCCCCAAGCCCAAAGGGAGTGACGATGTGTGTGATAGCGTTGGGGATTTTTGGTGGGCCAGAACGAGAAGAGTATTTTCAGGGCCCCTCTTAAAACTGTGAGGGTTGGAAAATTGCCTGATCGCCCGCGGTGCATATTCCAGAGAATTGGTGCCGCAGTTGAAATTTGTAGGGGGGCATGGGAGGTTCGGATGTTTGAGGAATGTAGTTTGTATCATAGAGAGGGAGGAGCATGGGTAGGGCGGTGAAGGGGACAGGAAGGAGATTAGGGAGGAGCAGCTGTGGAGAGCTTTATGGGTGAGGAGTGCTGATTTTAACTGTATCTGTACTGGATGGGCACCGTGAGGGGACTAAACCAGGGTAGAGGCATCAGTATAGCGGTGGAGAGAAAGCAAGCCTGGTGTGCTTTTTTGGGGGACGATTGGAGGGGGGGGGAGAGTTTGCAGAGGGGGGGGGGCCCGATAAGAAAGGAGTTGCGTAGTCAAGACGAGAAAGAATAAGGCAGTAATGAGGTTTGAGTCTTTTTTCCACATTGAAAAAATGGACGGATTTTGGGGATATTCTTGAGGTGCAGGGGGACAGGAGGGGGACAAGGGATTGGAATAGGGGGAGAAGGTCAGATCAGAATCAAATAAAACCCCTAGACGCGGGCCTGTCTAGGAGAAATGGTTTGGTACCCATACAGAAACAAAAATAGCGGGGGGGGGGGTTGGTTAGTGATGGCGGAAAGACAAGAAGTTCAGTTTAGTGAGGTTTAGTTTCAGATGGGAGGAGGAATGATGTGAGACAGCGGACGGGACAGCATGGTGTTTTGTAGCAAGGCTGGAGTGATGTCAAGGGGGGAGGGTGTATAATTGGGTGTCATCCGCAAGAGATGGTACGGGAAAACCCAAAATCTACTAAAGGTTTTGTCAATGGGGGTGTGAAATAAAAAAGAGGAGAGGCCTAAAAATGATCCCTGAAAAACCCCAAAACAGAAGAGGAAGAGGAGAGGAGGTCGAACAAAAAATGGACACTGAAGGAGCGGTAGAGAGGTAGACGAGAACAAGCGGAGACGGTGTCTGGAGGCCAAGGTGGAGCATGCTGGGAGAATTTTGGTGACCCAAACATTTTGTAAATGCTGCGAGAGACCCAAGAGAAGAAAACAATGAGTGTTCCCCTGGGGTTTTTGCTGTTAGGAGGTCATTTGAGATTTAACTAAGGCAGTTTCCGTGGAGTGTAGGGGGGGAAAACCCTGATTCCGGGGTCAAGAAGAGAGTTAGAAAGAGAGGGGGGATTGGCGAGAGTAGACCAAAAGGTTCCGGGATTTTTGAGTGAAGGGCAGGTTGGGGGAGACTGGTCGGTAGTTATCAGCAAGGAGGGTCCAGAGGGGGGTTTTTTAGTAAAGGGGTTATGATGGCGGTTTGAAGGAAGATGGAAAGATCCCAGTGGGGGAGAGAGAGGTTACAGATAGCAGTAAGGTGAGAGAGGACAGTGGAGAAATAGACTGGAAATTTCTTCCTCTGTCGTGGGTAAGGGGTGCGAGAAAAATTTAGGGGGGACAGGGGGGGAGGGACAGGAGGGGTATATTTGGGGATTGTGATGTGATGTTTTGCCGGATATTTTTCCCAATTTTGTCTTTGAAGTGAGTGGCCAGGTTTCACACAGAGGTCAGTGACGGAGCTGAGCTTAGGCTTAGGAGGGGAGTGGAAGGTGTCAAAGAGGCGTTTTTTGGGGTTTTTGTGTAGTGTGGGGGTGAGGGGGGGTGAAAAAATTTTTTGGGCAGTGAAAAGGGCAGTGTGTAAGTCTGAGCATGAATTTTTAGTGGAGAAAGTCTGCAGGTAGTTTGACTTTTCCACAGGCTCAGCACACCCGGAAAAATGCTGGAGAAAACGAGTCTGAGGGGGTGTTCCCAAGGGTGCGGGGGTTATTGGTGGTGGGTGTGTGAGTGGTGCCAAAAATGTCAGGGTGGGTTTTGAGAGTTTTATTGTAACTTTGAAGCCGGTTGGACAGGAGAGGGGTAGATTGGGGGGCAGTGAGGGGGCTGTTGGTTCTGTGAGTTCCTGAGTATTAATGGAGCGGATATTTTAAGGTGAGGGCAGGTTTGTCCATAGAAAGGGTGAAATTGTGATAATGAAGGAGATAAATTGTGGTCAGAGAGGCATAAGGAGAATTAGTGAAATTGAAATTTAGGAAAGATGAAGAAGACCAGATCCCGAGAGTTTCCCTTCCTTGTGGGTTGGGGGGGGTCAGTAAACTGCAAGAGGCCCGAGAAAGGGGGTTAATGAAAGAAAAAAGGAGCAGAAGGAGACATGGGGTCATCAATGTGGATGTTGAAAAACCCCCATGATGATAGGGGCTTTTTAGAAAGAGGGGGAGTGTGGGGCCAGGGGCAAAATGATCCAGAAAAAAAATGGCGGGGAGAGCCCGGGGGGTTGTGACAAAAATGGACTCTGATGGAAAAAATGGGTGAAAGAGTTGAGGGGGGATCTCAAAGGAGGGAAAAAGGAGGGAGGGTAGGGGGAAGGGAAACCCGGTAAGTGCAGTTGGGGAGAAAATTTTGCAACTCCCCCACCCGGCCTGTTTTAGGTCTGGGGGTGTGGGTTTTAAGTGTAGCCCCCCAATAGGTGAGAGGGCAAGGGAAGCGGTGTCAGATTGCTGGAGCCCCTGTTTCTGTGAGGGCCCGCAGGTTTAGGGAGTTGGAGAGGGAAAAAGGTATGAAAAAAGCAGTGGTTTGTTGCGAGGATCGGGGGTTCCCTAGACAACTTAAAAAAGGGGAAAAAAGAGTACAGCGAATGGCAAGCAGGTTAGAGGGTTTTATGGGGGTGAGGAGGAGGGTGGGATGAGCAGTAAAGGAGGTGGCCCCGGGGGTTGGGGAGAGATGTCCTGCAGCGAGAAGGGAGAATGAAAAGAGAAAAGTGGGGTCAGTGATAAAAAAAGAGCGGGTTTGGCCCGTATATGTGAGTGGAGGTTTGGGGTGGTTTTAAAAAAAAAAATGTTGTGGGATGAGTACATAGGGGAAGGAGGAGGAGGGCTTATGTGGATAAAAAAAAAATTCTGGGGAAGTAGGGTGGTAAAATAGGGGGGGCAGATGGTGCAAGGTAGATAGTAAAAGCAAGCATGGTAAATAAGGGGGGCAAAAAAAGTGCAGTACTTACAAAAAAAAAAAAACGAGAGTCCTTCTCCCCTTTGCCACTTCAGGCTAAATTAGGGATAATTCTGAGGGATTGCCCCTTCTAAATTGCCCTTAGAAATTTGGCCGTGATATTTGGCCCCCAGACTCGGTCCAAGACCCCGCTCTGCACTTTAAAAACTTGATGAGTTCAAAAGGGGGGCATTAGGGCCTTCAGGTGTCGTAAAGGGTGGAGCACAAAAAGCTTGACAGAGCAAAACTTCAAGGGGGGTTTTGGGGGTTTATGGTATACAAATAAACACAGGGGTAAAATTATGGGAAGGGAAAAGTGGGCGAAAATTTAGACAAAAATGTACCATTTAAATAAGCAGAGACGCTAGACATATAATGTGGTGGGAGGTGGGGGGCTTGGGGTGTTCCAAGCAGGACGTACCCTTTAAACTAAGCAGAACGCTAGACATTAAGCGGTGGGAGGCGGGGACTTGCTTTCCACAGACAGGAGTACCATTTAAAAAAGAGAACAGTAGGACAAAAATTGGGGGGGATGGCTGGGGGCTTTTTTGTTCCCCGACAGGACGTCCTTTAAAAAAATAAGCAGAGCAGCAGAATATAATGCGGTGGAATGGTGGGATTTTCTGTTCCCACAGACAGGAGTAAACCCTTTAAAAATAAAAGAGAGACGAGACATATAATGCGGTGGGATGGCTGGGACTTGCTGTTCCCACAGACAGGACGTACTTTTTAAACTAAGCAGAGACAGCTAGACATATAATGCGGTGGGGTGGTGGGTCTTGCTGTTCACAGACAGGACGTAACCATTTAAACTAAGCAGAGACAGCTAGAAATATCATGCGGTTGGGATGGCTGGGACTTGCTGTTCCACAGACAGGACGTACCATTTAACAAAGCAGAGACAGCTAGACATATAATTTGCGGTGGGAGGCTGGGACTTGCGGGTTCCACAGACAGGACGTCCCATATAAACTAAGCAGAGACCCCTAGACATATAAAGCGGTGTGATGGCTGGGACTTGCTGTTCCACAGACAGGACGTACCTGTGAAGAAGATTGATGTCATTGGTCATTTACCTTGGGCCTATCTTCGTAATGGTAATCTTAGTCTCCCCCATTTGCTCTGATTGTTACTCTTATTCTTCTTCACTTTCATTCTACCTCTACCCCCATTTGTCTCTTTTTCTCCACTCTATTTTTCTTCTCTTTCCCTTTTTGTTAGTTCAGCTGCTCATTATTATGTCCCATAGATTTTATATACTGCTGTGCTACTATAATTTCCCATTTTCCTCTCTAGTTTCCTTTCCCCACTTCTTTATCTAATATTATTCATTTATTTTTTATATCCTCACCTTAGCTTTACGTTTTCTCTGGTTTCCCCTATTTTTCCATTATTCTTTTCTCTACCATTCTTATTTAGGTCCTTCTGTTCTCATTTTTCTCTTTCCTGTTTGACCTTTCGTCTTCACTTTAATTATTCTTCCCTGAGTACCTCCCAAAGCTTAGTATTCAAGGCCAGGTATTTTCCCTAGTTTTTTCCTCTCATGCTCCTTACTTCACACTAAAGCAAGAATTGAGCATGGAGCAAATCTCGAAGTCCACCAAGGCTTGGTTTCAGAAGAAATACTGGAAGATTCTGGAGTGGTCATTTCAGTCAACTGACTTGAACCACAAAGAAACGCTTTGGTAGGATATAAAGAAGAAGGTTGTAGCATGTAAAATCAAGAATATTAGTGAAATGGGGATGATAAATGAGTTAAGACTCCCCAAGGACGCTGCGAGAAGCTGGTGTCTCGCTATGCATCATATTTGCAAGTTATAACAGCAAAAGGATCGTTAGTATATGTACAGTTTTCCTGAACGAGGGGAATAACTCTGGAACTGGTGTAGTCATTAAAAGTGGCATATTATGTTAAATTTGGATAAACTGCTTTTTATGTTAGTTGCGTTCAGCTATTTAAATTGTTCTTGTTTGTTTGTCCTTTGCAAACAGCTGAACCTTTGTACATTTTGCAGATAAACCTAATTTGCAGTTGGGCGTTGAATAATTTTAATTGCAACTCTACCTAAATGGTATAACGAATTAACTAGGATATTTACATATAAAGTATGCTGTATGAAACTTTCAGCATTTGAATTATATCAATATTTTGTTGTTCTACCAAAGTGGAACCTCAATGACATCTAGTGGCTAAAATAACAGAATTCAGTACACCTAAATTAGTATTTCTGCTATTGTTAATGTTTAAAGCAGACTTTTGATAACATATAACAGGCAAACCATCGGATGACTAGTAATAAACCTAATATAAAGCATACATTACGAATTATGATTGTGGTATGATTGCTCATCCTTAGATATCATAAACAGATTATCCAGATGTCATCCACCACTTTCAAGGGATTGTCTAGGATTAAAAAAAAGGTCTGATTTTTATCAGAAACTATGTCATTCTTGTCTATGGGCTGTATCTGGTATTGTAGGTCAACCCTATTAAGTTATATGGAGTGAGCTGCAATCACCAGACACATTTTATGGACAGGAATGGGGCTGAAAAAAAATAGTAGACGCTCTTTTCTTTTCCTAAACCACTCTTTTCAAATCTGATTACTTTCACGACTATTCATAATTTACAATTATTATAAAAGTTCCATATTGTAGTGCCATTTTTCTGGCATATTAAGCTCTGTTTTGGGGGCAAAAAAGCATTGTGGCCATATGTTACCTGGAAGTCCATAGGGAAATACAAAAAGCAATACAAACATTATTTCTTTGTACAATTTTTTCTCACTTCGGGTGTTTTTTGGGACAGTGGTGTTTTAATCCAAATGTAGTATACGGTAGGTATGGTTTTTTTTTTGCAGGCAGTTTGTTCCCTTTTTCTCCCATAGATCTTCATAGTCTTTTTTTCCTGCTTAAAAACAGCTTGTTTAAATGTGGGTTATATAGCTTTTTGGGTTGTTTTTTGTTGCGTTTTTTATTTATACTACTAATCATTTGATTTAAAATTAAATCATCAAAGACGTTGTCCGCTTTCTTTATTCTTATTTAATGTATGCTGGTGCTGCAGGTAGAATGTAAAAAACAAATACTTTTGTCCTCTCTTCCTTTCCCACGTTACAGAGGTCTGCCGTCTCTCGGTCTTTTGCTTTTTTCCTAGTGTTAGCGGTTGGAACATCACCGCTGTTCCCACAGATGGGCTGCAATGGTCATGTAACACATCCTCACTGTTCAGTTTTTGCAGAAAATAAGTGCAATTAAAGGTTTTTTGTAAATAGAGTCTTACAAATTTATTTTTTCACTGAAGCCAATCAGGTTTATTTATGTTTAAATTCCATATTTCTGTATTTTGGGGTTTGTCTGGTATTATGAAAACAGAACTGACTATGGATTATAAATACTTTTATTTTGAAGTCAGCTTTAGTTACATAAATACATATAAAGAATGCTTTCACACAGCGCAGTTTTGGCGCAGTTTTAACTGTGCTCCATTTAAACTGCCTTTATTACCAGCAAGCTTCTTTCAGTTGTATAAATTGTTCAGAAAGGTGTTTCAAGTAAGTAATCAATTACTGTGTTTGAAGTATTGTGGATTACAACTTTAACACTTTAGCAACACTTTAACAAATGGGCTGAACTGGATGGACGTATGTCTTTTTTTGGCCTGACAAACTATGTAACTATGTAACAAACACACTAATTGATTATTCACTTTCCAAACAGTTTACATAAGTGAAAGAAGCTTGCTGGTAATAAAAGCAGTTTTAATTGGAGTGCAGTTAAAACGGCACCAAAACTGCGCTGTGTGAAAGCACCCTAAGTGAGCTCCTGTTAATAAAGGCAGAATGTCATTTTACTCTGTGTCTGAAAGCAGAAAGGTCAGCGCTTCATAAAAGAAGTTATGATCCACAGAATGCATTGTGCACTTGCTAGGTAGAGGATTGTAATTCCTTCTAATGTTTCTGGCCCTCATGCAGTGCCCAACTGCTCAAATGGTCAGTTTACCCCTGCCAAAAAGGATAGTTGGCACTGAAGCTGAAATGCTTTGCCTTCTGGTACCTGGTACTGCAAAGACAGGAATATTACAAACAAATTAAAGAGCAAAGTATAAAGTCAGTTAATTAAACTGGTAACTGGTTATAACCCTGTAGCTTCTATTTGTTATTGATGATAAAGTGTACTATTGACCCATACTATTGTATTGTTGTGACTTAGGGAGTATGTAAAATATAGGCTTGTATCTTTAGAAATGCCTCTTCTTATTACTAATTCAACCCTGGCCCTATTTCCTAAATTCCTACATTAAACTAACTCTTAACCAATCAAACGTCCTAGAACTTTGGAAATCTTTAACTTTTTTCTTCTTATCTTCTTTTCCTACTTGAAGCACACCTCCTTCCAACTTCACCCAGGACCAGGGTAACTGGTTCTAGTTCATGAGTGGAGTTTCCCACATCCAACTTCACTCAGGTTTGAGGGTTATCTTTGTAAACTCCATCTAGTTTTAATAATAGTTCCAACCTTACTTCCAACCTCAACCAGGATTGGGGGTTATTTTTGACAACTCCTTCTAGTACTAGCCCCTAAACCACCGCCTGCCGACTTTTGACGGTGGGCGGTATAGGTCGTTTGTTTGCAGCGATGTCAAAAGATGCCATTGCAGACAGAGGGGTTTTGCGGTTCCCAGTGCTGTAAATGAAGCTGTAGTCAATAGCTCTCTTCCTAGAGTAGTCTCTGTAAATGTTGGGAAGCGAAGGAAACCTCAGCGTTCAACCCTTTGATTGCCGCCGTCCGTGATGGAGCCCAGGAAATGTCTGTACAGTCAGCCCTGGGGACCTAGAGTTGCCCAAGGGCTGTCTGTATAGCAAGCCTTCGATCACACATTGTGTGCTGCCCTGACTGCAACCTGTGTCAAACTGACAGAGAAGGTAATATATTAGCATACATGAATATGCTAATACATTATTAAGTGTAAAAAAAAAAAGTGTTAAATAGTTATTCCTTAATGTGATTAAAAAGAACGCAAAAAAAAACCATAAAAAGGGTAGAAAAAAATGAATAAAATAACAATAAATATTTAATACACAAAAAGAACCCTACACATATTAGGTATCTACACTACCATAATAAACTGTATAATTAATCTAAGAGATTAATCAGTGTGAAATGTGAATAGTGTAAAAAAAAACACTTTTAAGTTCATGCTGCAAAAAAAAAATGGAAAAAGATTCTACAGCAATTCATATGACTCTTGAAACGCAGGTAGGCAAAAGCTACAAAAATGAATAAAAAAATTATTGTGCATACATTACACAAAAGAAAACCATGCACATATTGGCTGTAATATCCTGTAGAATTGATCTAACATGTTATTTAGTGTGAAATGTGAATGGTGTAAAAAAAAACAGATGCAGAGAAACACTTTATGTTTAAGCTGAAAAAATTTTAAAAAAAATCTGCAGTAATTTATTTGTAAACTTAAACTATGTCCTCGAAAAATACAACTTCTCCCACATAAAACAATCTTAATATAACTGTGTTAGTTAAAGGATAAAAAAGTTATGACTGTTGAAACGCAGGGAGGCAAGAACTAGAAAATTTAGCTGATCATTATAAGCTTTTCAGGCATGGGGCTTAAGTGGTTAAAAATATTATTAGACAATTAAGTTGCTAGGAGATTATATCTTATCATCACTAGGACTGAAAATTATGTCATGTTATTGCCACATCTCAAAAAATTAGAATATCATTGAAAATTAAAGGGGTTTTCCAGGACTATCTTTTACTTGTTATAGGGCTCACAAATGTATTATATTAAACCTTGTAATTCATACTGTAATGAGTCTGTAAAAAATAATTTTTGGGGGTTTTTCTTAAATTTTACCTTTTAAAAAAATTTTTGATATCCCAAATTAAACTTTTTTGTTTATTTTTCTTTAAAAATTTTTTTTAAAGCAAATAGTTCCCCGAGGGGGAGGCTTTAAATATTTTCAGGGAAAAAGGGGCCAGGTTAAAAAAGTTAAGTTGGATCGTTAAATGAGGGCCAAAAAACTTTGCTTTACAGAAAAAACCCGAACCTTAAACCAAAAAACGGGCCAAAAATTTAAAAATTGAATAAGAGAAAAAAAAAAAAACCCCCTGCCCGAAAAATTTTTGATAAACAAAATAGGGGTTTTGTATGAGCAGTTTTTTGGGGGGTGGAAAAGCCTTGGGGCCCAAAAAGGGTTTGGGGGTAGGAAAACTGGGGCTCACCAAAATTGACCCCCGTTTTTGGGACCAAAAACACGCTACTGTAAAATGAACCCGTTTCATTTCCTCCTTTTTAAATTTTGCTTCTTGTTTTTTATGGGGCCCCTTTTTTCTAAATTTTTTTTGGGCCCCTTTTGGGGGGATTTCCAAAATTTTATTTAAAAAATCAAAAAAAAAGGGGCCACCAAGGGGTCAGGGGGGGGCCCAAAAGGGGGGGGGTTTTTTCCCATTTCCCTTTTAGGGGCAGTCCCAAGTCTGGTTTTTGAAGGGGAAACTTTCCAAAAAAAAATGCCCCCTGAAAAAAGGGGAATTTTAAAATTTTAAGGTTTTAATTTGGGTTTAAAAATCATTTTTAAAATTTTTGGCCTTCCCTCTTGTCTTTTTTCAAAAAATTAAAAAACTTTGTTTTAATAAAGGGAATTTTCTGGCCTAGGGGTACAAAGGGCACTGTTTTTGTTCCCGCTCACATTTTGGTCCTTTGGGGAAAAACTCTAAAAAGGCCCCTTGGGATTTTTAAAAAAAAAAGGTTTATAGCTGGGTGCTTTTTTTAAGGTTTATTAGATTAGTTCCCAAGGAGATGTTTAAAAGAAATTTATTTTTTATTTTTTGGTAGGGGTGGGAGGTTGTCATGATTTTAATTAAATTTAAAAAAGGTTTTCCTTTTTCATTAAGACCCCTGATTGGAAATTTTAAAAAACCTTAAACTTATTTCTTATAAAATTTTCTTTTTTATTGGGAAATTGTAATATTTTCCTTTCCCCTTTTTTGTATGATCACGGGCCTAAAAACCCTTTAAAAAATTTATTGGGCAGTCCCCTTTTAATTAAAAACAATTTTAAAACTTTTGAATAGGAAAACACAAATGCAATTTGTTATGTTTGAAGGGGCCCTGGGGGACAGAGAAAAGGGTTTCTAAGAAAGGATATCTAAAAATCATTTTGGGGGCCCGGGGAAAAAGGGAAACCAAAAAAACCCAAACACCAAGTTTAAGAACGGGGGGGAAAACCAAAACCCCCCCTTTTTTCCTTTTTTAGGAAAAAACCTTTGGGTTTTGCTAGCACGGGGGGGCCCTTTGCCACACAAAAATCCCTTGTTTCTCTGCAAAAAGGTTTTGGATCCTGTTAAAAGCTTTTGAGTGATTTTAGGTTTTCTCTATTATTCCCCTTTTTCCCCGTTTTCCCCGTAATTTAATTTGGTTTTTTAGTTTAGCGTTAAAGTTTTTTTTAGGGGCTGTAAAAAATTAAGGTTTGAAAATAAGGGAAAATTGTCACATTTGCCAGTGTTTTCTTTTAAAAAATGAAATAAAATTATTTTGGGTTTTTTTAAATGAAAATTTTTTTTTTTTGTTTTCCAAAGTTTTTATTGGTTTGGGTTTTTTGTTTTGTCTTCTGGGGTTTTTTTTTTCCCTTTTTGGGGCGGGTGCCCTCAAAACGGTGAGATAATTTTTGCTTTTTCAAACTTGGTTTTTCATTTGTGTATGCGACCCCTTAAAATTTTTTTTATGGGCCTTTATGTTGCTAATTGTTTTTTTGTTGCCCATTTTTCCCCCTTTTTTCTATTCTTGGTTGTAAAATATGCGTTTTTTTTTTGCACAAAAAATTTCCTTGTGGGTTTGTTTAAAAACCTGTTTTATAAATAATCCCCCGCATAGAAGTAGGAAAGTTTTTTAAAATTTCATTTAAAAATTGTCATTTTTAAATTTTTATGGGTTACAAAAAAAAAGTACAGGGGGCAATCGCCACATGCTCTTTTTTTAAATAAAAATTGGGGAAAAATGTCCCCCTGAGCAAAAGGGTGCCCCCATGAAGGGTATTATAGGGGGGTAAAAAAACAATTGTTTTTGTCCATTGACAGGGGGGGTACTATTTCCCCCATTAATAAGGGGGGGCTTTTTTAAACATGGGGGGGGGGTCCCTTTAAAATTGCAGGGGAAAAAAAAACAATCTGATTTTTTTTCCCCCCCGGGTAGGGAAAAAAAGGGACCCTTTCCCATTAAAACCGCCGGGGGGAAGGGTTTTTTATGACCCATATTTCTAAAAAAAAAAATTAAAGGGGTAGGGGGATACATATTTTTGGAGTAAAAAGGCATTGGTTTTTAAATTTGGAAAATTGAAAAAGAAAGGCCCCAAAAGGGTTTGGGTTTAGGGGGCATTACCCGAAAAAAAGTTTCTTGGGTTTTAAAAAAAAAAAAAAAAAAGGGGAAAAAAATGTTTTTTTCAATTTTAAAAGGTTAAGCCAAAAAAAAAGCAAGTTCTTAAACCCTTTAAGGGGGGCACCTCAAAATAACAAATGGCAAGGGCCCATCATTTAAAACCCCGGAAAAACTGCCTTTTCACCTTTTGAATTTTTTTTTTCACCCAAAAACCTTCAGAAAGGGTACAAATCACAAAAAAAATAAATTTATAAAACCAAAAAAAAAAAGCTAATTGGGAAAATTTTTAATGTTCTGAGGGGGTGGAAAAATGTTTTTTCATGGGTTGGTTTTTCGAGGCCCTTCGGTCCTCAAATAAAAGGGGGGAAACCCTTTTAAAATTGCACTCGCTAAAAAATGCCCTTTAAGTTTGCCCCCGGGGGCACCACCCCCCTCCCAAATGAGCAGGGGGCACTTTTATTTGCCAAAAAACCCCCAAAACATTTAGGGTAGGGCTTTTTGCCCGGAAAAAATATCCTGGGAAAATTCCCAGGTTTGCCTTTGGGTTAAAACCCGGGGAACTCCAATTGCCCCATTTATAGAAACTTTTAGAAGGGGGCCAAGGGGGGGGGTGTAGTTTACAACCCCTTTTTAAAAAAGAAAAAAAACACCTTAAAAATTAGGGGGGATGAAACCTTCCCAATTTTAAAAAACATTTTTCCTTTCCCCTTGCACAAAAAAAATTTAGCCCTCATACGTTCCCCCCCAGTACATCCACCCGCATTTTTGAAAATTAAAAAGGTTTTCCTAAATTCCCCCTAAATTTGGGGCCAGGGTTTCAAAAAACAGATTGACATTTTTTTAAAAAAATCATTTAAAAGGGGGGGTAGGGACAAACCCTAAAAAGGAAAAAGGGGGAAATGGGTCCCACCCCCCTAAAAAATACACGGGGCCCCCCCTAAAAAGGGATAAAAAAGAAAAAAAAATTTTTTGGGTAGTTGGGGGGTTGTTTGCTTTTTGGGTAGGGGTTTGTTTGGGGGATTATAAAAAAAACCCCCCCCCAAAAGGGGGGTCATGGGAAAAAAGGGTTTGGAAAAAAAATATTTTAAATTCCCGAAAAATGTTTAGGGGGCAGGATAAAATTTTAAAAAAATTTTTTAAAACTTGTTTTTCCCCATTCCAAACCAAAAGGGGCCCCAAACCAAAGAAAAAAAAAAGGGGTTCCCCCGAGGAAAGCACTCCGGGGCTAGTGGGGGCAAAATTTCCCATTTTTCCCCTTGGGGTTTTTTTTTTTTTTTTACCCCAATTTTAAAATTTTAAAGGATTTTTCCTTTTCTCCCCGGAAAAAAAAAAAAAAGGGGAATTAAAAAGCTTTTTTTCCCTTTTTAGGGTTTCAGGAAAAATCTAAAATTAAAAAAAGGGCTCTCATTAAAAAACTGATTTTCTTCCAGGGTAAACCCAAAGGGGGAAAAAATTTAGGGCCTAGGGGGGAAATTGGGAAAAAAAAGGGAAAAAACCCTTTTTTTTATAGTACACAAATTTGTCCAAAACTAAAGGGGGGGCCCATCACAAAAATGTTTCCCTTTTTTTTCCAAATTTTATTTCAGTAGATTCCCCCCCTGAGGGGTTTTTTGGGAAAAAAAGAAAATTTTTTTGGGCCCCAAACTTTAGCCCTTGGGGGGGGCACCATTTTTTTGCCCCCTTTTGATGACATTTCCAAAAATATAGGCTACCCCTTGAGGAAAACAGAGGGGCCCCGTTTTAAAAAAGTGATTGGGTGGGTTGGGGTTTTTAATTTTAAAAGGCCAAACAAAGGAAGGAAAAACCAAAAAAAACAGATTTTTTTAAGTAAATTTTCCAATAAATGAAAAAAAAAAAAAAAAAAAATCCACAAAAAAAAACCCCCGTGGGAAAAAATGGGGTTTTCCCTAACCCGAATTTTTTACAAAAAAAAAAATTTTTTTTGATTGGGGGAGCCCACTACAAAAAACGGGGGTTAGGGTTTTCATTCCCAAGATTTTTGGCAATTTTAAAAAATTAATTTTTTTTATTTTTTAAAAAAAAAAAGGATTTTTTTTTTAAAATTAAAGTTCTTTTCCCCCAACAAAAAAACTTTTTTTTTTTTTTCCAAAAAGGGATTCCCCCTTAAAAATTTTGGGGGGGGTGACCCCCCCAAATTGTTTTTTTAAGGGGCCCAAAAGGTTTTTTTCCTTTTGGGGAACCCTGAGGTTTTTCTTTTTAAAGGGCCTTTTCAAAAAAAATTAAAAAAAAACGGGATTTAAAACCCCAAAAAACCCTTTGGGGTTTTTAAAAATTTAATCCCGGAAACTTTTGGGGTTTTCAAATCAAAGGGTTTCAAACGCACAACCAAAAAAAAAAAATTTAATAGTAAAGACATTGACCAAAAAAATTTTTTGAATTTAGAAATTTTTTTTTATTTTTTCCCCTTAGGAAATTTTTTTTTCAACAGTATAGAAAAAATTTTTAAAAAATGTTTTAAAGGGTAAACATTAAAAGGAGGGGGGCCCCAAAACAAGGGGAAAATTTTTCCTACTTTAAAACCCCCTCCAAATTTTTGGTTTTTAGGGGGGCATTTTTGGTTTGGGGTTTTAAACGGAAAAAGGGCCCCCCAATTTTTTTCACCCAAAAAAAATTTTTTTTATTTTGCCCAATTTCCAATTTTGGATCTTGATCAAAAAGGGGGATGGGGAATTTCTCCAAAGGGGGGGAAAAAAATTTTAAAAAAGGGGGCCCAAAAAAAAAAAAGGGGCCCCCCAAAGGGCCAAAAAAGGGCTGGGGAATTTTTAAATTGTAAAGCTGCGGGGAAAAAAACCCAAAAAAAAAAACAGGGCCCCTTTTTGGGTGGAAAAACATCAAGGGTTTCTATGTTTGGGGTTTTTAAAAAGATTTTAAAAAATTTTTCAAAGGGGGGAATTTAATAAAAAAAGAAATTTTTTATAAGTTTTTATAAATTTTGATTTTAATTCCCTTTTTTTAAATTTTTGGGGTTTTCCAAACTTGGGCTTTTTAAAAAAATTTAAAATTTTTTGTTTTTAATTTTGGAAAATTTTTTTGACTAGGGGGCAAGGGGGGGGCCCTTTTTTTTTTTTCCGCTCCCCCTTATTTGGTCTAAAAGGGTTTTTTCTAAAAGGGGCCCTTTTTTCATTTGGGAAAAAACAGGTAAAAGCTGGGGGCTTGTTTTTTAAAAATTTTTTAGTTAGGTTAAAATTTAAAGGGAAAAATTTTCAGAGTATTCATTTTTTTTTTTTTTTGAAAATGGGAAAGGGGTTTTATGATTTTAATAATTAAAAAAGGTTTTTTTTTTACAATTAAAGGGCACTTTATTTTGGGTTGTTAAAAAATATTTCTTTTTGGGTATATTTCTTATCTTTGGAAATTTGGGTTTTTTAATTGGGCCCCCTTTTTTGTATGAACACGCCATTTTCCCCTTTTAAAAAATTTAATTGGGGCCTTCCAAAAAAAAAAGCATTCTAATCTTTTTAAATTTGGAAAAACCCCAAAAGTGCATTGTTTTTTTTGAAAGGTCCGTGGGGAAAGGGGAAATAGAGGTTTTTATGGGAAAGGGGGTTTTTTTTCTACAATTTAAACCCCCCCCTTACAAACCCGTCAGGCCCCTTGGGTTTAAAATTTTCCCGGGTTTTGACATTATGTTTAAATTTAAAATTTAAAAAGGTTAGGGGCAGGTTCCTGATGGGGTTTTTGGGAAAAAAGGGTTTGGTTAAAAAATTTCCCAATTCCCCACTTGGAAGGGTTGGGTAAACTAATTTTAAACGGGAGGGGGGGATGGAAAAAAAACTTTTTAAAAGGGGGGGGAAAGGAAAAAAGGGAAAAAAAAATACCTTTTTTGTCTCTTTTCTGCTTGTCTCTCTGCTGTGACAGGAAGAAACTATGAAAAAAATTTAAAACGTTTCCCTTCCTGGCAATGTTACATTCTTGAGAGCAGCCTACATAAGGGGTATGTTATTAAACTATTTTCTAACCTTTTAGTCTATTGTTTTCTGCAATATTGTGTAATGAATAAATAGAATATGAAACTTCTGTATAAATAGACAACACAACTAAATAATGAGAGGTAATAGAATAAGGCAATGTTTACACGGCTTATTTGGGCAGGTATTTCAGCCGTATTTCGGCTGCAATACGGCCCAGTCATTACGTAATCCATAGTTCTCATAGAGAACTATGGATTACGTCTCCTCTCCCCACTCGGAGAATCCGCTGAGCGGGAAATAAGTGACATGTAATTTACTAGCGGCGTATACGCGGCGCCAGTAATGATAGTCTATGGGCCGGCGAGGTGCCGGCCCCCCGCCCCCGTCCACACGGCGTAATTACGCCCCGCAATTAAGCCGTGTGAACATGGCCTAAGAAGACAAAGTCCTGATTCATCTGCGGTGTTATCACCCAGATCTTTATTTTTTTTTAACCCCTTAAGGTATAACCCTGTTTTGGACTTAAGGACCAAGCCCTATTTTTCAAATCTGACATGTGTCACAGTCACTTTATCTAGGAATCACTTTTTAATTCCATTTCCTATCCATGTAATTTTTAGATCTTTTCTTATGACATATTGTGATTTAAATGTTGTGGAAATTTGGAGTTTGCGTACAAGACAGATAGACATACCAGACAAAATAGTAAATAATTAAGTGGACATGTATGAAAACTGTCTAGGTCAAAAACTTTCTTTGTTGTCCATAGCAACCAATCAGAGCCCCCCTTTTATTTTTCCAGAGCACTATATGAAATGAAAGGGAATCTCTGATTGGTTTCTGTAGGCAACAAAGTAAGTCTTAGACCTAGACAGTTTTCAAAGATAAGGCCCTTTAACATTTTCTATAAGTCTACTTTATGTTGACATCATTTTTTAAACATCCTTTTATTTTTTTTAAGACATCAGGGGGCTTTTAAAATTAAGTAGCAAATTTTAACATTGTCAAGAAAATATGTAGCACACATTTTTTTAGGGACCAGTCCAGTTCTGATGTGGCTTTCAGGGGCCTATTTATTAGACACCCCTATAAATGACTCCCTCTAAGAAACAGCATCCCTAAAGTTATTTAAAACAACACATAGAAAGTTTCTTAACGCTTTAGGCGTTTCACAGAAATTAAAGGAAAGAAGAGGTAAAATTTCAAAATATAATTTTTTTGCAGATTTTCAATTTAAATACATTGTTTATCGGAGCAAAGTATGTATGAACAGAGAAACGCAGATCAATATCAATTCTTTGATACTGCCATTTGTCAGGGATATTCCATATGTGGTTTTCATTGATACCCCTTTGGGATTTATATGACTTTTTTGGTCACTTTTTATTAAATTTTATGTGCAAATATCGCAATTCTGCATTTTTTTTTTTTAAAAGACATCGTATGTGACAGATTTATAGGCTAGGTCGTTATGCACGCAGTGATATCAAATATGTGTATTTTTTTCATTTTTTCAGTGATAAGCATTTGCATTAGGTAAAGGACAGTTTAAGTGTTTAACCTTTTTTTTCACACTTTTACTTTTTATTTATTGTTTTCACTTGTCCCATTATGGGACTAAACTCAGCAATTCTTAGATCGCTGGTATAATACATTGCAGTACATGTCTGTACTGCAATGTATTATGTCAACTGACTCTCATCCTGTTAGACTACGCCTCCAGGCAGGTCTAACAGGACTACATCTTGGACAACCAGAGGCCATTGTGTGCCTCCTAGTTGTCATAAAAATCATTAGCAGCCCAAAAAAAAAAAAAAAAAAAAAAAAACAAAAAAAAAAAAAAGAAAAAACACCCCAAAAAAAAAAAAAAAAAAAAAAAAAAAAAAAAACAAAAAAAAAAAAAAAAAAAAAAAAAAAATTAGCATTGCGGGGGTGTCGATGGAGGACAGTGGGAGCTCCCTCCCTCTGTTAAACTCCTTAGCTGTCATGGGTCGCTAATGACCGCAGCAACTAAGGGGTTAAACTGCTGGAGTTATCTTTGTGTAGCGTGCCCCAGGGGATGGCAAAGGGGAGACGAAACCTGAGTGGTTTATGTTGGGAGTATTTTTCACAGTACAGGCGTCTCCGGGTTCTCTCCCTTGGATGCTGAAATATATAGTGAAGGGCAAATGCACCTGAGTCATTTTGAGTGTTCTGACAAGTTCCCTTGGGTTAGTTGGGGATAGTATTGTTGTCCAGTTGGGATGTACTCAAGACGGTAGTAGTTGGTGTAGTTGCTCAGGCACACACTCACGGAGGCAATATAAATGGTAAAAATAATGCCAGTCTTTACTGAAGATTAGTGTTGAGCGATTGCGTTGGCTATCGAGATCGATCGATAGTCAATAGTCGGCCGCTATCGATAAGGTTTTTCGACAGTGGCATCGATTATGCGCGATGACCATGTAAAGTCTATGGGGAGAGCAACAACACCTTCATTATTACACCCAAACAAGCTGGAGAGTGAATAATTAACATCCACAACAGTCAAATGGATACGTGCTACATCTTAGGCAAAACACTTAGGTTATAAAAGTCATAGAGACAAAAAAGTCACAGACCATTTACTCTCCCTGTCTTGTACCACTAACCTGACACTTAAACCTGCACATCACCCACAAATTATAAGTGCCAGGAAGGCAGTAGATTTGAACCATCATGTTATTGAAACTGACATTGACTATACCTGTCTGGGCCACAGCATGAGCCCCAAACCTGCATGACCCCCACATTTAAAAAGTGCTGGAAAAAGGAGTCTTTCAACCACCATTTTAGTTGAACTGGAAATTGACTATACATGTCCTGGGCCACAGCATGAGCCCCCAAACCTGCATGACCCCCACATTTAAATGCCGGAAAAAGGAGTCTTTCATCCACCATTTTAGTTGAAATGAGCATTGACATATACCTGTCGGGGGCCACAGCATGAGCCCCAAACCTGCTATGACCCCCACATTTAAAAAGTGCCGGAAAAAGGAGTCATTTCAACCCACCATTTTAGTTGAACTGGAACATTGATATCCTGTCTGGGACACAGCATGAGCCCCAAACCTGCATGACCCCCACATTAAAGTGCCGGAAAGGAGTTTTTCACGACCACCCTTTTATGTTGACACTGGACCATTGACTATACCTGTCCTAGGCCAAGCTGAGACCAGGGCCGGAGTTACAGTGAGTGCGGTTGGGGGATAAAAGCCCAGGCTGGCGTCCTGTCATCTATTAACACGCAGGTTTAAAATGCCTGTTGACGCGCAACGAAAACTGTCGTGCTGAACACAGTGCGGGAAGCGGAAGAGTGAGAACTCCAGCTTCCTCTGTACACAGTCAATACCTGGGTAGCGCTTTCCCCTCGTATGAGTGTGGACCAATTGAGCTTCACATTGGAAATACTGGTGGTTATAGCTCTGTGCCTGGGTACACCCAGGTGCCCCTTTATCTTGGCATACTCTTTTTCTCATTTTACTCAACGTGCCGGAGGAATATGGTCTCTGTACTTTGTTCTCTGTACCCATGCTCCATACTCCATGTCCTCTATGGAATAACCCTACATACTGGTTACAAGTTTCACTGTACCCCTTGTACAATTCAGAGAATTTTTTTAAACCAGCTATTTTGTACCATGCAAGTTTTTTAGTACTTTAATTATAGGAAAACACATTTTAGATAGGTTGGGAATCCCACCATGTCCTTTGTTTCTCTTTTTTTTTTTTTTTCATTGTATTAAATGGGTTGTCTCAATACATGGATTGATAGCCTATGGAAAAGATCTTGCAAAAAACAAGTCAATTTTGCAATATGTGTCCATTAACAGTGTTCCTACCTATTCCTGTTTCTGACAGCACCATCACCATTGAGCCACTCTTGACAATTGGTGAAGAAACAAATGTCGGTTAGAAACAACATTTTTAGAATAGGACCTGTAGTATCGTTCCATGTCACAGCAAAATGCCCCAAAAAAATTCAATGCTGGGAACCTTGAGCCACTTTGGTCAATTGTGAAGAACACAATGTCTGTTAGAACAAACATTTTTAGATAGGACCTGTATAGTATAGCTGCATGTCACAGCAAAATGCCCCGCCAAATTTCAAACGCATGACCCTTGAGCATTTGGTCAATTGTGAGAACAAATGTCTGTTCAGAAACAACATTTTTTTTTATAATAGGAACTGTAGTATTGCTGACATTTCAAAGCAGCATGACCCAAAAAAATTATAAAAATGATTCTCAGCCACTGTTAAAAATTGTGAGGGAGGAAAATGCCAATTAGAAGACACATTTTCTGTTACAAGGACCATGATTATTGCTGTATCTCACAGCTACACTGACCACCAAAAAATTATAAATATGACTTCTCAGCCACTATTAAAATTGTGAGGAGAGAAATGCCACTTTGAAGCCACATTTCTGTTCCAAGGACCATATTTATTTTACTGGTATCTCACAGCAACATGGACCTCAAAACCATTGACAATGCGAAAACTTCTTAAGAATAAAGTGAGTAATGGAATACGGTTGTTGTCATGAAACTGCTGTCTTTTCAGTCTCCTCACAGCAAAACCAGTAAAATGAAATGTTGGTGAATGAGAATAAAAATTGCAGTAAGAAATGATCATTTTAAAAATAAGTTTTTCAAGAGACCATTTCTGTTTGGAGCGGAATGTGAAGTAGGACAGCAAATAATTCGGTTGAACCTCGGTAATTGGGGCCGCAACATCATGTGAGATCCATGCCTGATGATCTTGATGAAAGTCAAACGATCCACATTATCTGTGGAAAGCCGGATGCCGTTTGTCTGTAAGCCTCCTCCAGCTGTGCTGAAGTCCGCTCGATATGATGCTGCTGCTGGGCAGGACAACACCTCTATGGCGTGACGAGCAGCTCGGGCCCATTCGTCACTTTTGGATACCAGATAATCTATTGGGTCCGGAACCACATGCAAAAAACCTCGGTGTTGAGACGCAGATAGTCCGTTGACCATGATCTTAGCTGATCTCTGTGTGTTGGATCGTGTGCCTGCATTGCATGCGTTGGTGATCGGTGGTAAACAAAGATGGCCAGAGGTTTTCACACATTAGGCTTCTTGCAACCTTGCTGCTGCTGCCGCTACGCCTACTTGCACACTATGACTGTCACGTCGGCTGATGTTGTTCCACCATGGACATTTGGGGTAACGTGAAGCAGACGAACAGATGTCTCCAGTTGATCAATCAGCAAGGTCCTCCATTTCCTGCAATTTTACTCTCTATTTGGGTGGGTGGAAAGTGCTGATTTTTGTTTGTGTACCGGGGATCCAGAGGGTGGCCACCCAGTAAACTGGTTGTTTCATTTTGATGGCCTTAATGCAGAGGATCATGTTGGAGGAAATGAGAGCATCCAAGACACTCTTGTGAGAGATGGGAGCCTTGATTTCCAAGCTACTGCGTCGCAGGGGCACTTGCAAACTTGATCTTCCTCATCTTTCCTCCGCCTCAAATTCGCGCCAACCTCTTACCAAGGCAGGGACGTCGGTAACATCGGTGTCTAGGAATACCTCCTCCTCCTCTCCGTGCCTCTGGCAAAGCTTAACACAGACATGGACTTGGCCTGAGTGATGCACCCGAGAGCTGATGCGCAACCTTGCATAGCTCTAGACCCGAACCACTGCCTAATGAGACCGATGAAATTGTGAAACTGTCAGGGCCTTGTGGATTTGCGGAGTGAAAGGCTCCGTGTCCGCATCTGTGTCCGTCTCCCTCCGTCGCTGGCGGGACCTGTGTTTCAGAGGTCCAACGATCGTTCCAGAAACTAAGATCACCACAATGCTCATGCTGACAAGGGCATTGTCCGCACTGGACCATTTTGGTGGCTTTCTTCAAAACTGGCAAGGATGGTGACAGAGCCTTTTCACCTGCCTCCACTCTCGGTGGTTCAACACCCCGAGGGTCTGATACCGCTGCTTGTCAGGCATGTGTCATTCGTATGCGTAATGCGCATTGCGCTGCTGCCACAATCGCTTGGAGCTTGTGGAGGGTGGAATTCCAGCGTGGGGTGGGCGCTCGAAGGGGGGTTAGTGTTGCCCACGTCAACAATGTGACGGGATGACGGGGAGGCCGAGCTGACGCTGCAACGCAGCCAGGGCGGGAGAAGCAGGGTGCGAACGGCGGAAGTGCGAACTCAGACCTCTGAGCCTTCTTCACAGGCAGTCCAGACACGGGTAGCTCTTTAGAACATTTCTGGACGACAAGGTTCATGAATTGTGCCGGGCCAAGGGATGTGCCTCCAGCCTACCGATCTTAAGGGCGGCCAGCAGATTTGCACGTTATCGCACACCACTTTCCTGCACAAGGCTTCTTGTCACCCAGCCAGCGCCTCGGTCTCGTTGCTTAGAGCCGTAACAGCTCCTGACCTGTGTGTGGACGGTCTCCAAGGCAGATTAAATTTCACAACAAGGGCCTGGTGTCTCTGGGCCAAGTGATTGCACCAGGGACCTTGGGGGAAAGACCCTGCACCATCCCCTGCGGTTTTGAAGAAAGCAGTGCGCCGAGCCTGAGGGCCACGGTCACCCCCAGAGACATCCACCCAAGCTCACCAGTGAGCTAGTCACAGAGATTATAGCGCCATTTGGCGTGCTTACTAGTCCATGTGTCGGGTGGTGAGATGGCGACTTTCCGGATCCAGATGCAGGACAACGCGCTTGAAATTTTAGATGACACGTGGCTTGCCAGGGCAGGACGGCTTTTTCTGGGCGTAGAAAATGCCTGCTTGACATCTGGTATTGAGGGCAGGCAGGGAGAGGGCCATGTAGTGGCGGAGCATCTGTGTCCACCAGACGGAAAGGCAACATTCCAAGGCCAAAGCCTGGCAATGCGACATTCAGCTTTTGGCTTTGGGATGGATTGGGGTTAAAGTGTTTCTTCTGCTCCCAAACTGGAAGACAGAAGGCTGGCTCGCTAGACTGGCCGCTTTACGGCGTGAAGGTCGTAAAACTGGCGGAAGGAGATGGGGTAGGATGGTTCTCTGGTGGTGCTGGGTGGTACGATCGGGACGTCGGTGGAGGGCTGAAGCGGAAGGCTGATCCTCTCTGATCATGCGACTCTGAGTGACATGGGCAGTGAGGAACGCTTGGTGGTGGCGGAGGAGGAGGAAGGCGGAGACAAAGGGTGTGACAGTGGTTGGAGGCCCGGCGTCGGTTGGTCTTTTTTGGCACAAGTGTTCCCTCCAATTTCAACTCATGCATTCGCTGCATGTGACTAGACATGTGGTGGGGTTAACCACTTAAGGTTCTTGCCTATACTTATTGCGTTTACGGCAAAGGCGGCATATGACAACGCTGGGTGAATCAGAGGCTTGCTCAAAAGAAGCCCAGGATTGGAGAGGTCCTGGACCTTTTTGACGGCGATAAGCGAGGAGCGGGGAATTGCGCTCACCGTGGCTGGCGGAATCATATCACGCGGACTTCTGTGACTGCCCTCTCCCATTTTTTGTGGCGGGAGCCGTATTGACACTACCCCATCGTCTTCCTCATCGTCCACTGATGAAGCGCTGCAAGCAAATTCTACGGAAAAGTCCAGGATGGATCCGCAATGTGTCATTCATCATCATCATCAACCAGGGTGACTTGGTCGTCCTGACACTTTCTTGCATCCAGAAGCTGCGGGTACAAGCAGGGCACTGCAAGGCGTTGCCGACCGCCCGGGATTTTTGCCGATTGACCGGCTTCCTTCACCTCCTCTGATGGCTCAGTAACACTGGGCGTCAGAGCAGACCTTAAATATCCTCTTGATCTTTAACATGCCTTCTGACCCCACCGCATTTTGTCATCAAGAGGTCTTAGACAATGGAGTATCCCTCAGTGGTGGGTACACAAGTTGACATTTGGGCTGCTTCATGTTAGACGGATGCTGAATGATGCGGATGACGACATTTGTGGCCGGTGACTGCGCTGAGGACGAGGAGTGAGGTAAGGACTGCTAGATGCAGGTTGATTATCACTGAAGGACAGATTGCGACGATGTTCGTTACTTAGATTCACAGGGCCCTGACCCAGCAATGACAGCCTGACGGTCCTGCAAACTGACGATCCGTGGCATGCGTGTTGTCGCCAGCACTGGAAGGAGCACCTCTCTCGTACCTCTACCTCCATGTGCTACCCCCTCTTTGCTCGCTTACCACCTGCATTTCGCTCCATGTTCAGAAATATAAAAATTGAGAAGGTATGGAATAGTTTTGGGAGAAGTCTCTTATTAAAAGACGGCAAATAACAGCTATTCTCAAATCCCTCTAATCAAAACAAAATTGCTGGATTCAAATTTAACTGCAAGGTGTCTATCAACAAATCTGGACTGGGCAAAAGTCCAAGAAAATACGTATCTGTATGTTTTGGTATATATAAACGGTATTTTTTGCACCTTTCAATTCTCCTATGGTGTATATAGAATTGATGTTTTAAGATTTCGTAGAGCTGCGTCAATGAACAGTGCTGGTGTGGCAAAAGTCCAAAACAGTAACTGTTATGTTTTTGATATAATAAAAGGTATTTTTTTGCACCTTTCAATTCACCAGTGGTGATATTTAGAATTGCTGTTTTAAGATTTACGTAGATGCTGCGTCAATGAAAGTTGCTGGGTGTGCAAACTCAAAAAACACCTACCTTTTATTTTTTGATATAATAAACGGTATTTTTTGCACCTTTCAATTCACCTGTGGAGAATATAGAATTGCTGTTTTAAGATTTACGTAGATGCTGCGTCAATGAACAGTGCTGGGTGCGCAAAAGTAAAAAACACACCATAACTGTTATGTTTTTTTTTTTCTGATTTAATAAACGGTATTTTTAGACCTTTCAATTCATCTGTGGTGACATTTAGAATTGCCGTTTTAAGATTTACGTAGATGCTGAGTCATGAAACAGTGCTGGGTCGGCAAAGTAAAAAAACACGTAACTGTTTTTGTTTGATATAATAAACGCGTATTTTTTGACACCTTTCAATTACCTGTGGGAATATAGATTTGATGTTTTAGATTTACCGTAGATGCTGCGTCAATAACCAGTTGCTGGGTGCGCAAAAGTCAAAAAACAGTAACTGTTATGTTTTGATATAATAAACGGTATTTTTTGCACCTTTCAATTCACCTGTGGTGATATAGAATTGCTGTTTTTAAGATTACGTAGATGCTGCGTCAATGAACGTGCTGGGGTGCGACAAAAGTCATAAAAAACACGTAACTGTATGTTTTGATATAATAAACGGTCATTTTTTGCACCTTGCAAATTCAACCTGTGGTGAATATAGAATTGCTGTTTTAAGATTTAGTAGATGATGAGTCAATGCACGGTGCTGGATGCGCAAAGTAAAAAAATCACGTATGTTATGTTTTGATATAATAAACGGTATTTTTTGCACCTTTCAATTCTCCGGTGGTTTATATTTATTTTGATCTTTATTATTTACGTAGATGCTGCGTCAATGAACAGTGCTGTGTGCGCAAAAGTCAAAAAAACACGTAACTGATTATGTTTTGATATAATAATCGGTATTTTTTGCAACTTTCCATTTCACCTGTGGTGAATATAGAATTTGCTGTTTAAGATTTACGTAGATGCTGCGTCAATGAACAGTGCTGGGTGGGCAAAAGTCAAAAAACACGTAAATGTTATGTTTTGATATTATAATAGGTATTTTTTGCACCTTTCAATTCACCTGTGGTGATTATAGAATGCTGTTTTAAGATTTACGTAAGGGATGCTGCGTCAATGAACAGTGCAGGGTGCGCAAAGTCAAAAAAACAACGTAACTGTGATGTTTTCGTACGATACACGTATTTTTGGCAAAAAACAACCTGTGCTGACTACAAGATTGTGGATTGTAATTTAAGTGCCAAGGTGGATATATAACAGTCAAGTGTAATGGTAAATTGAAATACCTATCTGAAATGTATACTGATAATTAAAAGTTAGAGGTAACAAAGAGCGGGGGCTAACAAAGAGACCTGCAGTTAATTAGAAATGATGTTTATCAAATATAAGTTCAGCGTGCCCAATATCCAGAATATTTCAATGCAAACTGTTATTAATAAAAGATATTCCACTCAATGTCTACACTAAGTCTTGGTGAACTTTATCCAGTGTTCTTTATAGGATAGAGTTGTTGTGTTCGCCGCCTCCCCCCACCCCCCCCCCCCCCCCCAAAGATCCACAGCCGTGAATTTACAGCGGGTGGTTGGCTGCTTTAAAAATTCTTAGCTAACTAATAGAACATTCAAATCTCTAATCAAACTAGATTGGAAGGATCACAGCTAATAGTAGAGGTTTCTCTGTGCCAGAAATAGGACTAATTTCGCTGAGCTGTTTGGCCACAGGAAGAGCGCAGGTCCTGATCCCTATGAGGACGCTAGAGAGTCACTGATTGGCTTGCCTGCACCCCATTGAAAAAGGAGGGAATACTGACTATCTTCGTTTTCTAATGTTTTAAAACGAACGGGTTCACAGCTAGGAGTGTCTGACGGGAATTGTATCCAGCAATCCGTGCAAACCATACACCCATCCCAGTCATGAAGTCGCACACACATCTCACCCTGCTCCTTATTCTGTAATCTCATTTGATGGCCCGCCAAAAAAATTGTTAATTTTTTAAGGAAGGCATTCCGCCGAAAAAACAAGGCGCGATCTTATTTGAATGATGCACAGATTTTAACCTTAATATGTTTATCGCATGATCTGGAAACATTCTCGATCACATTTTTTTTTAAAAAACCTTGCCGATTTCAACTTTGTCGATATAAATCGCTCAACACTACTGAAGATACATAATTTGCAAATAGCACAATAACAGGATCACAGTCCTCATAAATAACTCTCTAAATTCACCTGGAAGTATTCAGCAGGATGATAAGGAGTTAAGAGCTCCTTACAATAGCAGAGGTTTGGTTTACCTGATGAGAGTAGTAGTATGTGTCTGCCATGTAACACGCTTGAAGTGTCTCAGTAAATAATGATAGTCTAATCTTTCTTCTCTTGTTGCAGATGGTTATAGGGCCTTTGGTGTCTTTAGTATTCTTGTGGGCCTTTCAATGGTCATACAGGTTGGCAACTTTCGTCATCTACACTCTAGCAGCAGAGCTGCAGATCAGTCTCTCTCACCCACCTTACTAGTGTTCCTCTATACTAGAATGAACTGTTCTCTGTCTTGTCTCCAACTGCCACATCTTGCTCCCAACTGTCACACCTTGCCCCAACTGTCACTTCCCTTTTCTCCTCGGTAAGCCCTTGTCCAATCAGGAGCTGATTGTTGTAACATGTGATGCGTGGTGCATTGTGGGGTAAGACATGTAACCGATGCTAGTAGAGTGGCTGATACAATACTTTCTTAAAGATGCATAACTTTATATATACATTACAGATGAATGACACATAATACACTGTAGCAAGAACGCATCTTTGACTCAACCTTACAACATGTAACAGCGCAATACACCAGCACTGGGGTATATTTACATTTGCCTCCCCAACACACAGTAATGCAGGAGGCCCGGCTGCCAATCACCCTGGGCTTCCACAGTGATCGTGTAGGCACAGCTCCTGTTAACAGACACTGCACCATGATTTACAGAAACACTACGGTGCCATAAGAGGTTAATGATGGAGGCATTTATTATGTTATTTACCTCTCTTTTGGTTGCATCCTTTAATGTTTGGTTTGGCTTACATATTTACCACTGACAGTTTTTCTTTTATTCTGGCACTTCGTGCTGGTGGTAATGAATGTGTCCTTAGCCTGGTTTGTTTTTATGGTGCAGTTTTCTGCAAGGGGTTTTTATGTTTGTTGCTGACCTTACTAAGCTGCTCATGCTTAACCTCCTCTGTGACTATACTTTTTGTGCTGTACTGTCTTTGTGAAGATGTCATCAGGGCCTTCAAAGTAAGACCTCTGCCCCCATAGTCCTGTGCCTAACCAATAGGTTTCATTACCCTGTAGTAGGGACTTGACTTGATCCTGATCTTGTACTTTTTGGCTGCTGGCCCTGCCCTTCCACTGTCTCCTCATCTTGCAAAAATTTTGCCTTTGTTTTTACCTGTCTAACAACAACTCCCATCTTCTGCCTTGGAACCTTGTCCTGGACTCAAAACCAGCTAAGAGTTAGGATAAGTCTACACAGCACAAATTTCAGTCTTTTTTCAACGTTTTTCATTTTCTAAAACCACTGAAAAAACTACTCAAAACAGATCCCATAGACTTTAATAGTAGGAACGTTCTGTAGTCTCCACAGAATGTTTTTTTTTTATGCTTGTTTTTCTGCCGGTCGTTTTTTTTAAACGGGCAGAAAATTTACTATTGACGGCTATGTAAATCGCTGGACATTTTTGGTGAGATTTTTGGCGCGGTTTTTGGACGGTTCTGCTGAAAAAATGCCCAGGTGTTTAACAAGGTAAATGAATTTTGCATGCAATAAAAACTGCACAAAAAACACGGCAAAAAATGTACCAAAAACGCAGCAAAAAACTGAGAACGGGCAATACATTACGTGGAAATCCCTAAAGAAGCATTTATGCTGTCTATCATACATGAAAAAACTTTGAGATTCTCGGTTCACATATTTTGATCAAAAGATGTTTAAGCTGCCCACGACTTTCAACGTGATCTCAAATAGGGCAGTCCTACACTATCTTTTACCTCTCAATAGAGCCACATTCAGGCCTCTCACTGGGTCCACCGACCTCCTTTATCCAGAGAGAAAAAAAATATAAAAACACCCAACCTGCAAGCTGTACTTCTTATGACAGCCTGTGAGAGTGGGCAGGTGCAGAAAATCAAAATGCCAGTGGCACCCAGGTTTGCATATGTTTTTTCAGAAGTGTTTTTTGTGCAGAACCATACGTTATATTTGGTATATATTGATTTAACCTATATGGGGAGGAAAGGGTGCCTCCATTTTGATTTTCTGCACCTGCCCACTCTCACAGGCTGTCATAAGAAGTGTAGCTTGCAGGTTGGGTGTTTTTATATTTTTTTTCTCTCTGGATAAAGGAAGTCAGTGGACCCAGTGAGAGGCCTGAATGTGGCTCTATTGAGAGGTAAAAGATAGTGTAGGGCTGCCCTAATTTGAGATCACGTTGAAAGTCGTGGGCAGCTTAAACATCTTTTGATCAAAATATGTGAACCGAGAATCTCAAAGTTTTTTCATGTATGATGGACAGCATAAATGCTTCTTTAGGGATTTCCACGTAATGTATTGCCCTTTTTTGCAGTAGTGTGCCGCTGGCAGTGGAGTGCGCGTGTACATGTATATATATAATATATATATAATTAAATATATAAATATATAATATATATATATATATATATATATATTATATAATAATATATGTGTGTGCCGCAGTCCTGCCAGTGGCACCCAGGTTTGCATATGTTTTTTTCAGAAGTGTTTTTTGTGCAGAACCATACGTTATATTTGGTATATATTGATTTTAACCTATATGGGGAGAAAAGGGTGCCTCCATTTTGATTTTCTGCACCTGCCCACTCTCACAGGCTGTCATAAGACGTGCAGCTTGCAGGTTGGGTGTTTTTATATTTTTTTCTCTCAGGATAAAGGAGGTCGGTGGACCCAGTGAGAGGCCTGAATGTGGCTCTGTTGAGAGGTAAAAGATAGTGTAGGACTGCCCTATTTCAGATCACGTTGAAAGTCGTGGGCAGCTTAAACATCTTTTGATCAAAATATGTGAACCGAGAATCTCAAAGTTTTTTTATGTATAAAAAACAGAGAACCACCCAAAAAACTGATGTCGGAAACTGATGTCAAAGCAGTTTTTAGGTTTTTGTTTTCAATGAGGTTTTTGTCCTATGCTGTGTGGCCCTAGCCTTAGTCATAACTACCAGAGACCTTTTTTGAGTAGTGACCTGGGATTTCCTGTGGTAAACTTCAGACCATTTGCATTGGTTAATGGTAAAGAATTAGATTCAACTCCTTAGCTTAGCCCCATCCAAATGTTAGAAACCCAGAGGACCCATATATCCAGTAAGACTTTTTTAACAATTTGAGTACTGAATAGTAAAGCAAAGTAAATAAGTATTAATGAAGGGAGATAAGAAGAGGAATGGCAAGGAAAGTTTTAAGGAAAATGACTGTGAAAAAGAGACCCTGGAAGTAAAGTTAGAAAATGATTCTACAAAAGTGCCTACAGAAGTAAAGAAAAAAAAAGAAAGAAATGAGGTCCTAGTTACTACTGTTTTACAAGAAGAACAAAACTATAACATATTGAGTTCACTCAGGGTCACATACCAGTGTTTAAATGTTCCTTTTCTTTTATTGTATCAGTGATATTTTGAGTCTCGGGAAGACAAAACAGCACACATACTTGGAAGGCAGCTGCAGGCTACCCGGGTGTCCTGCATTTCAAATCACTATTACCCTTATAATTTGCTTAAAGATACTTTGTGAGTCAAATTTGACACAAATTAAATCCTTCAATTTCTATACATTAGCATACACTTTACATAAAAACAATTTAAGAAGTAGTGAAAATTTATACAGTAACTGCACAAATTTCACAATTCAATGACTTGCCATAAATACTTAAAGACATAATAAATAAGAAACATGAGCACGAATTGAAGTGTAAAAGTTTATGATGACAACCCTGCTGTCAGATTGGGTTTGCACATTATCCCAGTGAGACCCAACTGCAGTTTTGCAACATTCCAAGCTAATAGTGGAAGGGGTATATATACATATTTGGAAAATACAAGGGGATCCTTTGTACTTGAAAGACTAAAAGACTCTCAAGTTTTTGACTTCCACCACTGTAAACCTATGACATTTCTTGGAGAACAATCAAGGACATATACTTAATACAGAAAAAAACTTGTAATTAAAAATAACTACTGAAATTGAAAAACTATTACAACAAAACCAAACTGACTAGAAAAAAATAGTGCAAAATGTAAAATTAGCTCAGATTTATAAATAAAATGGTGATACCCACATCTAACAAAAATTTGCAGCATATTCTATGGATATATATGCCATAAATGTCCAAATCCGGAATGTTCTTTAACACTTTGTCATGGTCAAAGATGGCCAATGCAACTACTTTCAGTAAAGAATGTGTCAAGAAAAGAATCTGTCAAGAAAATTGTTGACAGATACTTAATCACCCAGCTTAGTAATCAAAATGTTTCTAATGTATCTAGACATTTTTGCTGTGTACATCAGGGTGAAACTTAGTGTTTAAAAGTATTTGGTTTGGAGACGATCCCCAGAGATCAACGTTGGGGTGAAAATAAACGTAAATTGTTAAATAGGGAAGGATTTTGGATCCTAATGTTAAATATAAGCCACCCTCAGAGACTGAACTTCAGAACCGATTTGATTTTAATGTGTTTGTGGGAGGAGCTATTGGTTCTTCTATATATGTTGGCCTCATAACTGGGTATAAGATCGTACTCAAAGAATGGTGGAAAATAATTCCGCGGTTACAAGTGGTGGACTCCAAGGCTCATTATTGGGTCCTCTTTTATTCAATGTACTTATTAATGACACAGGGGAGGGTATTTAGAGCACTGTTTCCATTTTTACAATTGACACTAAGCTTTATAGTGTAGTGCAATCTATGGGAGATGTTCATAAATTTCAAGCAGACCTGAAAACACTGAGTGTTTGGGCATCCACTTGGCAAATGAGGTACAATGTGGATAAATATAAAGTTCTGAATCTGGGTACTAATAATCTGCAGGCATCATATGTCATAGAGGATGAAAAGCTGGGAGAATAGTTTGTTGAGAAGGATCTGAGTGTACTTGTAGATCATAGAATACAGAACAGCATGCAATGTCAATAAGATGCCACTAAGGTGTGTATTAAAAGAGTCATAAACTCGCGGGACAGGGATGTTATATTACCACTGTATAAAGCTTTGGTGCTGCCTCATCTGGAATGTTGTTCAGTTCCGGGTTCCAATTTAAAGAAAGGATGTGATAGAGCTAGAGAGAGTGCAAAGAAGAGCAACCAAACTAATAAGGGGAATAGAGCATCTTACTTATGAGGAAAGGTTAAAAGAAATAAACTTATTTAGTCTTGAAAAAAGACGGCTCGAGGGAGACAAGATTAATTTATATAAGTATATAAATAGCCCCTACAAAAAGTATGGGGAAAGGCTTTTTCATGTAAAACCATTTCAAAAGACAAGGATTCAATCTCCAGAAGAGAAAAGCCTTTTTCACCATGAGAACTGTAAATTTATGGGATAGCCGCTCCAGGAGCTGGTCGCAATAGGAACACGTGAGGGTTTCAAGAAAGGCTTAGATAACAATTTACTACTAAATAATATTTATAAGTATGTAGCCATATAAAATATCTGGATCCAGTCTGATAGCAACTTTGGAATTAGTAATCAAATCTCCCTTAGAGCAGATTGGTTCTTGCCTTATGGGTTCCAAAGTCTTCATCAACAGGGGAAACTAAGTTTAAAACACTTTCTGTCTCCTTCCCTTCATCCACATTTTTCCCCATCCTTGGTTCGATGGACATATGTCTTTTTTCAACCGTACTTACTATGTAACGTATAAGCAATGAAAAACGCAGATAAAAGGGCATCCCTGAATAGTGTGGGCGGCTCCGCACAAGCTTTTGTTTTCTAGCAGATGGTCAGTGTTTATTAGAAACTAGGTTTTGTCCTATGGTTTAGATTAGTTTGGTTTATGAAGACTTTATGTGTCCTCCTGTTTATTTGTTTCTAATAAAATTCAATATCTAGTTTTTGGCATTTACTCAATTCAACTAATTTTCAGTCTTAATAAATAATAGTAATTTTAAAAATAATCATAAACAGTACTAACATAATAATGTTGTGATTGAACATCTCACATTATGTTAAAATAATACTTGTGGTTAAATGTTTCAAATATTTAGGTTAGAACCTTCTTATTCCTCATTATCAGTAAGCATTCTATTTGGCCCCTGTAAGTAAGAATGCATTTAAAACTTCCTAAAATGTACAGCCAGTTTTTCTATTTTACACTCAACTGCTTTGGGCTAATTGAGAAACTAACTAACTTTCAATCCTCCAAACCATAACTGCTGACTATGCTCTTTATTTTTTGCTTGCAAATAAGGTTAAAATTATTGTGGTAAAGAGATGTAAAACAAAGATCCATCTCTTCGAAGCTGATTGTTTGGGTCTTACTACGGTATGTCTTTTTACTCAGTGTTGGAAAGAGGTGCTTAGGGTCTAGCAGTGGAATTAATTCTAGGGACCCAGAAGAGTAATTCATTATGGGGGTCCACCAAACAGCTACTGTGCATGACTACATATACCGAATATGTCTATTGCACTCTCCCTCTTGTATTTTTCCTTTCTTCCTCTCCTGAGGATGCACATGCCGAAAAGCAGCTCCAGGTTTATCTTACTTAGGAGCTCATTGAAGGTTTCTGCTGCTCCCCTTTCTGCTTTTATTTACCTGCTTTTGATAAGAAAGCCACACACTTTAGCTCGTTATGGCAGTGTTAATGCTTAGCAGTCATCCCCCTCTCCCCGATATTATCTGCATCTATACAATTTTTGGGTTGTTATTAGAAGAGAACAAAATCACAAATTGCCATAAGCAATCTTGAACCCGTTTTAGTCATCACAGATTGGTGTTTCAAAACTAAACTTTATTTATCACATTTTTACAAAAAAAACAAAGGGAAAAGAAATATAGGAAAGAAAAATATATACAGAGCACTAGAAATTTTAAAACCAACAAAATCTCTGATCAAGTGAGACATATTCTCAAAGTCAGTGCTTTTGTATCACTCTTAAATGTCCTCTGAGGTGCACAGCTATTTACATTTTGGTTTAAGAGATTTCACTAGTATGAATTAACCCACCTTGTGTTATCTAACATGGAGGGTAGCACTCGCTAAAGTATGACTACTGGTGTATGACTGTATATTAAAATTATAGTAGCATTGACCCATTCTGCCTTACAGGGCCGTTCCGCGGCAAAAGTTCCCACAAGGCGAGGTGATGAAAATTCGCCCCCCCCACCCCGTAACATAGGGCGCCACAGTGCATCACCATAAACCAAAGCCAAAATATACAAAAAGCTTTACCACAATCTGCTACGTATAAAACTACTAAATAATAGTCCTACAGTTACCAAATAACACCGCTACACCAACCAGAATCCCAAGACCACTAAGACCACATATCACCAACACACAGTGACCGAATAATACCACCACACCATGACCACATATCACCAGCACATAGTGACTAAATAATACAAACTGACATTACTGAGTATAAACCATTATACTACAACTAATATTACCGCCATACAGTGACCACACAATGATGGATACCAGTGTACACAGGCTCTGCAGACATATAAATGATTACAGTAAAGTCATATCTAGTGACTCACAGAAGAAGTCTCTGAAGAGTTGTTCTTTCTCTTCTTCTTTTCCATCTGTCCCAGACGCTATGACGACTACTCCCAATTCTTCACTGTAAAATTTACAAAACAAACATCTTAAGACTCCTCAATTTATCAGCACTTCTCTACCAATTCCTATCTCTATACAAACTCCCCAGCTATAGCACCTCATATGGTAGCCATGTAATATGCCCCGTGTAACCACATAGTAGCCGCCTGTAGCCAGTTGATGCCCACCTTGTAGCCAGTGATGCCCCCCTTGTAGCCAGTGATACCCCCTGTAGCCAGTAGATGCCCCCCCTTGTAGCCAGTGATGGCCCCCTTGTAGCCAGTAGATGCCCCCCTTGTAGCCAGTGATGAGCCCCCCTGTAGCCAGTGATGCTCCCCCTTGTAGCCAGTGATGCTCCCCCTGTAGCCAGTGATGCCCCCCTTGTAGCCAGTGATGCCCCCCCTGTAGCCAGTGATGCCCCCCTTGTAGCCAGTGATGCTCCCCCAGTAGCCAGTGATGCCCCTCTTGTAGTCAATGATGCCCCCTGTAGCCAATGATGCCCCTTGTAGCCAGTGATGCCCCCCTTGTAGCCAATGATGCCCCCTGTAGCCCGTGATGCCCCCCCCTTGTAGCCAATGATGCTGCCCCTTGTAGCCAGTGATGCCCCACTGTAGCCAGTGATGCCCCTGTAGCCAGTGATGCCCCCCTTGTAGCCAGTGATGCCCCCCCTTGTAGCCAGTGATGCCCCCTGTAGCCAGTGATGCCCCCCTTGTAGCCAGTGATGCTCCCTTGTAGCCAGTGTGCCTCCTGTAGCCAGTGTTGCCCCTGTAGCCAGTGATGCCCCTGTAGCCAGTGCGGCCCCCTGTAGCCAGTGATGCCCCCTTGTAGCCAGTGATTGCCCCCGGTGTAGCCAGTGTGCCCCCTTGTAGTCAGTGTGCTCCCCTTGTAGCCAGTGATGCCCCCCTTGTAGCCAGTGATGCCCCCCTTGTAGCCAGTGAAATTCCCCCCCTGTAAGTAATTATAAAATAAGAAAACATTACTCACCAGACCTCGGTCCGTGCGTCCAGCTCCGGGAGCTGCTGAGCGGTGTAAGCAGCGTGACGTCATCACGCTCCTTACACCGTCGCGCAGCTCCCAGGGATCTCCTCGGCGGCAGAGCTGCCAGCCAAGGAGATCGAGCGTCTCAGGGGGCGTGGTGAAAGCCGTGCGCTCCCTGCGAAGCTGTGTATGTATCAGCACTCAGTGAGCGCCGATACATACAGGGGAGGAGGCAGGACGGGAACGAGCCGTCCCACCTCCTCCCTGCAGCTGCTGGCTCTGCGCGTAACAGCCGCGCAGAGTCAGGGGGCGCTCGTCCGGACGGGCAGGGTGGGCGGCCGCGGCGCCCCCCCCTCGGGTGAGAGGAGCCTCTGCGCCCCGGGCGATCGACCACCCTGCCCGCCCCTAGGAATGGCCCTGCTGCCTTACTCCACTGAAATTGTGTATGGCACTTGTTCAGATATAACTGCTGGTATATCGCTGCATATTAAATCTACAGCAATATTAACTCATGCTACCTTACGCTACTAAGGTTATATATAAGGTGATAGCTAATAGCTTGCCAAGTTTTCAGGTGCAGATCTTCCACTGCTGTATCCAAAGCCATGACAAAAGAAGAATATATTCCCATATATAACACCAAGCCCCCTCATTCAACAATAGAGCTGACTTTTTGACAGAGACTCGGCATCGTTATCAGGTTTTCATATTAGCTGAGCCTGACTGATTGACAGATGATTCACCAATATGTTGACGATTATTATCGACAAAGTTGAAATCGGGACAAATTTTTATGTTTATCGAAATTTTTAGCTCAGGCATAATTTAGGTAAATCTGTGCATATCTATTTAAATACC